>JAVHLU010001035.1:0-39450 GCA_036785755.1 Colletotrichum ledebouriae
TATTTATTAAATTAGCTACTAATTAACTCCTATACTTAATTAGCAAAAAGCTACTTTTTTATAATTTATACCCCTGAAATTAACCCCTATTAAGGGAAATACCTATTAAGTAGGGGGGGGGGGGGGGATAATATATAAATCTAGCTAGAATAGGTACCTCTTATATAAGCTAAAATTTAGGCTTAATAAAGTATAGTCCCTCGAAAGAATTAGAATATTTGGTTTTTTAGCTAACTAGTAGCTCTATAACTTAGCCTAAATCCTAATTATTTTTGGTAAACTATCACGCCCTAAGCTTCTAGTATAAACTTGGCCCATCCGTGCCTGGGAGCCATGCTCGATCCCTGTTCGCCAATTCATTATCGCCTATTGCCTTTGATATCCAGACCGCGTTGAGCAAACCATCATCTCAGCTATTATTTGACCATCAGTTTGCCTCATGATATCGTCGGTCGACTTGCCAGACAAATTTCAGGTTCGAAGCTTGCATGTGCAAACTCCAGACAGTGCAGAGACGGACTGAGCTCGTATCTGTGATGGAGGACGCAGAGAGGGTTCTAATACGCCGGATGTTAGCAGGGAAATTCACCAACCGCAGCAGGCCAGGCGCCTGTGCCTATCTTAAGACCTGCATTATGATGTGAGGCATTCTTTGGGCAAACGGTAGCATTACGATAGCATTATAGCTGCTCCAGCTCCACCTCTCCCGCCTCTTCCTGCGCCTGCGCGTTTCTTCGAGGTGCCTCAGCCAGCATCGGGTAGACTTCGCATGCGGGCCGTATCTGAGTGGCAGTACACCCAGCGTCGCTCGTGGTGTACACAGCAGGTTCTTCTGAGGGCTACTATCTTTGAACTGATCGACAGCCCAATTGGCGTCAACAGCCGTCGATACGTTTTCTTGCAAGGCCGTGGCTCTCTTGTCAGCAGCCCTGGGCTTGTGCCATGGACTTCCTAAGTTGTCACCAGCATAAGGTAGTCTCGGTTTATCGGCCCCATGAGAAGCAAGCCCCTCAGAGGTCGTCACAAGGCTCAAGTGGCTAACGATGCTTTCAATAACATCATCTCTATCAGTATACCGGCATCCACGTCCATGGATTCGACATGACGGCAAATCCTTCACTGATGTGCGGGAACGGCGTCTTCCGTAAGGGACCTTAAATCTGACATGCTTCCCTTACGACGTTCCATCTCTTTCAAAACATTAGACAAACAGTTCGACGTCGCATTCGACGTCGCACCGCGGATACCAGCAATAGCCTAGGTGAAAGCAGACTGAGGTTCAGCTAACGCCTCGCTGCGTTGCCTATTCATTCGCAGCCGGCCGCACGCTTTCCACTTTCCGCTTCCCGCTTTCTGCCGCCCTTGCATCCCGCTTCTCTCCGCTCAGCCCAGCCCCGTCCCGTCTGACTGCAACCTGGAAGCCACTTACCTTAGTGACGATGCACAATTTCATTTACCTTGAGTAGTGCAAGCGAGGTGCTGCGCTATGCAGGCTGCTTTCGAGTGCAACGAAAGATGGGAGGAAGTTCCTCGAGAGGAGGTGACGACTGGAGTCCGAGGCCCTGGATGAATATGCTGCAGGTAGAATGACCAGGTTCCTCTATGGGATCATTGGGATGGGACTCGCTGTGGATTCAGGGAGGTGGTGGAGTCCACAGCGAGGTGGTGGACCCCTAGGTATCCTGCCCTGCCACTTGCGACCAAATCCACCCGACGTCCGGCGACCTGTCGTTACCCAGCCTCAGTCTCACTGGACCAGGGGGAAAAAAAACAATAGGTTGCGCTGGAGAACTTAGCGCCCTCGCCTCGCCATTAAAAACCCCCCTCCCCCCATACCCTTGGCGGCTTCAATGCCTGCGACTCCAGCTCAAGAGCGACTTCCACAGCCACCCAGCAATCGTTCTGAGACGGTGTCCGTGTGCGACAGAGATCACTGGACATGCACCTTCGTCCCACAAGCTGCCCGAGATGCGCCTAGCCGCTAATGTACAAGTAAGGACTAGCCTGAAATATTCAAGCCCCATGTCCAGTCGTCCACAGGGCAGGGTTCCGAGTTTTTCTGCTTTAGCCCAAAAAAGCAGTGCTTTTGCATTAGCTGAAAAAAGCGGGAAAAGCACGATATTGCTTATAACCTATACCTAATTAGGAACTGGAAAGTTAATCCGGCCCGATACGACTACCTACTAAGAAAAAAATCTAAAAACTATAGAACTTCCCTCCTATATAATTATAAAAGTGCAAAAAACTACTACTTCTTTTACGATTCGAACCCATAAATAGGTCTAGCTAGTATATTACAGCTTGTAGTATAAACTACTATACTATATAGATTAACTGAATATATCTTTCAGGGAGTTATTTAGAGCTATATACCCTTCACCTATAGGGTTAATACATATACCTACCTATACACCCACCCATACCTACCCATACCTACCCACACCTACCCTTACCTACCTATTATTAATTACACCTTCCCACTAACCTCCACCCTACCTAGTTAGGCTTAGGGCTATATTAATTGACTAATCAGAGACCTTAGCGAGATCTGCTTGCTTTAGCCCAAAAAAGCAGTGCTTTGCTTTGCCTAAGCCCAGAAAAGCGCAGCGAGCATTTGCACCTTCGGAACCCTGCCACAGGGTACCTGAGGTACGTATCAGTCCCTTCGTAGCATGCCTGTGGACGCGGACGCGTCGCGATTGTCAACCGAGGTGGCCAACGACATCGACATCTTATGCTCCTCACCCTTCTCTCAGTCTGAGCTGCTGTTCTGATCTTTTGATTCCGCAAGTAAAAGACCCAATGTCCGCGAGCAATGGCAGGTTCTAACGTCCAATCCTGAAAGACGGTTGTGCGACCCACTTGCTATCGAATCGGCGCGTCATCTGGATCTTGAGATCCAACAGTATCACACTTGTTATAATCAATCCGATCCTGGTATTCTGATGAGCCTCAGCCACCACAATGGCGTCCAAGAGGAAAGAACAGCCGAATCCAAATCTGCCCCAGGCACTCTCTCGGTCCAAGAAGGCCAAGGTCGATTCGACTGCCACTCCTATCAAGCACTCGGTCCTTGTGCAGTACTATGGCCAAACTAGTGTGCAGACTTTACGCGAATATCTGCTTGTCAAACTCCCAGCTTCGTCGAGGCTTCGCCGCAGGAAAATTGCGTCACTTGGGAAATCGGAAGCAACGTTGAAGCAGTCTACACAGCCTGATGAGGAAACATTGACCAGGTTGCTCGATACAACACTGGTCTGCACACAGCACGAGCCTGATAGCCATCCTGACTCTCGATGGGAATGGTGGAAGTCCTCGCAGAAGGGCGATGAGTCAACGATTTCGCTGTCAGGAGGCCTGAATGAGGCAAAGAGCATGCAAAGAGAGGTAATTGCTGCTAAAACACCATCCTCCACGATGACTAAATGTCTCTATAGATCGTTGACTACGTCATATGGCAGCAGTTCTCCAGGGTCAAGGCCGGCGGATGGCCCAAGCATCTCCTCTGCGATGGCTTCAGAAGACACGGCCAAAGTGCTAGGCCTAATCCTGTTCACAAGAATCATTTCGTTGAGGCTGTGAAGGAATCGCCATGGCCTCAGCTTCTCATGCTCTTGGGCAAGTCAGGAGAGCAGATCATGATATGTCTTCTCAGTGGGACAGCCATCTTTCAGCCTGTACAAGCGGGTGCCGGTAACATGTATCAGCTTAGCGGTACGCCCATGTTTGAGCAATCAAAGGAAACGCCCAAACAGGGACCAAGTCTTGGGTACGAAAGATTGCCCTCGGAAATTTACTTCATGAGGAATCGCATGTTATACGCCCGAGCAGCTCTTACTGGCAGAGGCACGGTCCACTACGGCCTTAGACACATACGTGAGCTTATCTGGCACACTGCCGTTGATATTTGGCTGACATGCATACTTAGATGTTCTGAGCCGTTGCCCGCTTCTTACCTGCGCCGAAGAGACTACCGCCGAGGAAAGGTCTCGTATAGAGCAAATCAATGAGGAGAACACGTTGAAGATCATGATGTACATTTTCCCTCGACAATTTGACCTGCATAACGTGTTTACATCCAAGATTGATTACCGCAAAACAGCACAGAAGCTGCCCGACTACACACTTCGCGAGGAAGAGATCTCAAAAGCGTCTAAAGATAGACAACTCAAAACGCCCAAAAGATTGCGTGGAGACGTGAAGCGTCTAGTACGTCGAATGCGGCTACTCCACAACAGGTGCTCGTATGCCGAACTTTTGCGTCATTACTGTCCTTCCGAGGTTGATAGCAAGGGCCAAAAACATGTTCCAAGGAAGCTCCTTAAGCAATGTCGAAAGCCTGCCATCTCACAAAACTTGGTCTCGGGCTCTCAGCGAACCACTGCCGCCGTTCGAAGCAAACTCGTCAACAAAAATAGCCTTCAGCTGCGGCAGCAAATCGCACCTATGCCAGTGATCGAATTTGACACCATCACCGATCTGGCGACTCCAGCAGCTCACGTGTCTGCCTTTTGCCGGGCAGTGTTGGCTAAGATCATCCCGAACGAATTCTGGGGAGGCGGTGAGGGCCAAAGCCATAATCGAGATGCGTTCTTCAAAAGCGTTGATCATTTCATCAAATTGCGAAGGTTCGAGAGTATGTCCCTTGAAGAGGTGACGGTTGGGTTGAAGGTAAGCATTCCCGCTATAATGTCAACCTACTCACTGACGTGTTCCAACAGGTCGCAGACATGGACTGGCTTGCGCCACCCAAGTTGAAGGGCTTGAAGACCAGCCAATCGGACATGAAAAAGCGCCTCGAGATTTTGCACGAGTTCTTGTATTATGTTTTCGATTCCGTCTTGATACCCCTTTTGCGCAGCAATTTCTACATTACTGAATCAAGTTCCCACCGGTATCGACTTTTTTACTTTCGGCATGACGTCTGGCGCTACGTTGCAGAACCTTCCATGGCCAACTTGAAGTTGAAAATGTTCGAGGAAGTCAAAAAAGTCGAAGCAAACCGGATTCTCGAGTCCAGACAACTGGGGTTCAGTCGCATTCGGCTGCTTCCCAAGGGCAAGTGTATGCGGCCCATCACAAACCTGCGAAGAAGAGTGGTCCTCAACGGGAAAAGTGCCCATCTTGGGCCGAGTATCAATTCTATCCTTGGCCCTACTCATTCCATGCTCAGGCTGGAAGCAGTAAGTCGCATCTTCGTCCGGACGATTCCACCTCAGCTAATCGTGTACAGGAACTTGACCCGGACAAGCTTGGTTCGTCCATGTTCTCGGTGGGAGATATCTATCCACGACTTAGTGCTTTTGGCGCAGGCTTTGGCGAGCAGCAAGAATTCTTCTTTGCCAAAGTAGATGTACAAGCTGCATTTGACACCATTCCCCAGGCTGCCGTCGTTCGACTGATGGAAGAGGTCCCAAGTAAGGAGCGATATATCCTCAGGAAGCACCTTGAAATCAAGTCTAGCTTGGTGAACACTCGAGAACAGAAACGCCCGGATACTAGGCTACAAAAACGATGGCACTGGCTTGCTGCTACTCTGAACGATCCGGCTAGCTTCGCGCAAGTGGCTGAGGACCGCCTCGGTCTGAAAAGGAGAAATGCCGTGTTCGTAGGCAACCTTTCACGGAAGGAACACGACACGCAGCAGCTATTGAAATTGATGGCATCCCATATCCAGCTAAATCTCGTCAAGGTCGGTAAGAAGTTCTATAGACAGAAGAACGGAATTCCTCAGGGTTCCGTCTTGTCTTCGTCGCTTTGCAACTACTTTTACGCAGACCTCGAGAGACAACACCTTGACTTCGTGGCTGGGGAAGACTGTCTCCTTCTCAGGTTAATCGACGACTTCCTTCTCATCACAACAAACCAGGAGAAGGCTCGCAGATTTGTGCAAGTCATGCACGGCGGACTCCCCGAGTACGGTGTTACCGTCAACCCGAACAAAACGCTGGTCAACTTTGACTTGGAACTTGGGGGAATGAAGATATCTCGAGTATCAGAGCATGCTCAGTTTCCTTACTGCGGCTTAAAAATTCACTGCAAAACGCTTAACATTATCAAGGACCGCGACAACGTCAAGGCCACAGGTAAGAGCGAAAAGTGTTTCCGAAACAGGCACCAGGCTAAACATGAAATGAAAATAGCTGTTCCCAACGCTCTGACGGTTGATTTTGGAACAAGACCAGGACAAAACTTCCAGAGAAGAGTTTTAAGTGAGTCTATTGGCTACGTGTAGGATTCGGCAGCTGACATGTGTAGACACCTTCAAGATACAGTCTCACCTGATGTTCTACGACACCAACCACAATGCCTTTGACACGGTCATCACGAATCTCTACAAGGCCTTTACAGAGACAGCAGAGAAGATGATGGCCTACTGGCGGTGTCTTCCTGCAGAGAAACGCCCTAGGGAGAGTTTACTGACGCGTATGTTCTCCACGTCCGCATTGCTATCTCGGCTCATTATTTGCCAGAAACGATTCATAAAGTCATTGAGGCAGCCTTCATGCTTCTCACCAGCAATGCGAGGAAGCAGAAACATCCGCGCTACGGCTGCGCTCTGGAGAAGACGCATGTTACCTCGTTCGTGTTGCTATTAAGACCATCTTGGAGTGTGGCATGAGGCTGACTCGATATTGCAGGCTGGGTCTCGAAGCCATGCGGACAATTCTCATGATAAGAAAGGCGAATCTCGCACAGGTCTTAAAGTGGATTGACGTTGAGTTGAGTAAGCTGAACTGGAAAAAGACGGCACGGGTCATGAAGCACGTCAGGTAGCACGAGAAGAGAACACATCACCTCGGAGACTTGATGATGCAATTCGTGTTCCCGCAACTTTCTCTTCAACGCTCGCTTTTCGAGTTTTGACGTCCCGCATCCGCATCTCCCAGTCTGTACCACTCTGTCTGGCGAATCCACTTCACTCCGATGATGAGCTGTGTGCGTTGTGTTCTACAAGGCGTCGCCCGAAGATGTTGGCTCCCGGGCGGCTTTACTCGTGATACGTGGCACAGGGCTTGCCAAAACCTCCGAACGGATGCAGAGAACTAAGTCAGGCGTCTCTTCTGCTCCATGTAGTCCCCACCTCCCTACCTTGCTAAGTTGATCTTGATACCGATCCTTTTTCTTGCCAGAAAGCGAAACTCCTGTATCAATTGTTTCTTCACATCGACCTGTACCCGTTCCGACTCTTGACATGGATACAGAAAGAATCTTCCTTGGAAAGCTCTCCATGGCAGGATCATACCCCGATTCCCTGATCCGGCAGGACGAATCGCGGCGATCAATCCGAAAATGTCGAGAACATTACGAGGCGAACAAGTCCAAGATCTTCGACAGGACTTCGTCGAGGGTCGAGGCGCCGCTGGTCATAATCGACTTCGACGCTGGCCACTTCGAGCAAGACGACCTAAGGAAGGCGAAGGTGCATACTGTTCGCAATATGTCGGGACTAAGGAGGAAGCTATCTTGGCCGACTCCATCAGAAGCCGAGAAGTGGCCCGGACTTCTTGCTCGAGACCCCGCGCTTCGAGTTGTGTAGGCTCACAGAAAGAACACATCAGATTACAAAGCTCACAAGCATTCAGTTTATTAGAGCGCTTCTCCCCGAGTTCATTGATGCTCAACCTCAGCGAGGAGATGCTATTGGAGCTTCTTACGTACCACCAAGTACCCTCGTACGTTTTGAATTTCCTCACAAACGGCGGCGATTCGTGGGAGTTTGCGAATAGCACGCGCTTCGCGGGTTTCCGAGGCGGAGCCAGCACTCAACCACACCAGAACTCTGGCGTAGCACGCCTGGGTCGCAGCGGCAAGTATATACGGCTCTGCCTTACTCTCTTCAGCATCAGACAGTTTCCGACCCACACGCTGCCGCGCGGCGTAGACCCCAGCAACACATCGCGGTGGGAGACACACTCGGCGGTAGTGTATCTCTATTTCGACGTCGTCGAAGGCGCGGCAGTGTGGTTGATCGCTAGCCCGAGGTGCTACCACCCGGTGAAGGGCAACGGTAAGCATAACCCTTTCTGGGACACAGTGAGAGAACATGCAGGAGGAGCACTGGAGAAGGTAGCATGTTTGGACACCCCGGAACGCTTGCGAATCAGCTTGAATGGCCTCCTCGCGTTCGCTGAGTGGTCAATGGAAGAGATTTCGCCGCGTCTTCAAGACCTTGAGATGCGACTATCCGAACTGGTGTGTAGTCTTCAGTTTATCAAAACGGAGGACGTGCTGAGGAACGACTTCAGACAGGACCATATCTACACCCCTTCGGCGAGGATGACGACGAGCCTCAGGCGACGGTACACGAACAGGATCTCCGCAAAATGGCATTCCTGATGGAGCAGCGTCACGAGAGCGCCATTAATATCGACCACAACATCAGAGTAATTCGTCGCCTGCTGAAGTTCTTCGTTGGTGAAGTATCCAGGAGCCTTACTGGCTTTGACAATCGCCACGCAGAGCAGATGCGGACGCAAATCGAAGACTTTGGAAAAAAGCTGTCGTCAGTCATCGCAGAGATGGAGGACCTAGTAGACAGGGCGCAGGCCCTCGACAGACTCGCCGCAAACCGAGAAGAATACGTGAGTCACAACGAGACCCGAGACGGAAGGATACGCCAGGTGACTAACCTCATCGACTTCATCATCGAGAAGATCCAACGAATGCAGACGCACCATGCGAACCAGCAGATGAAAACCATTGCAGAACTCTCAGCCGACGACTCGTCCGCGATGAAGCAGCTCTCCTTTATCGCATTGATCCTGCTACCGGTTAGTGTCGTGTCGGTAAGTAAGAAGACTCCGAGGTATAAGCAAGGCGTTGGGATGGGATGAGAACACGGAAGGGGGCATACATGGGCTGATCGGATGCCTTGACCATACACGTGGGCGAGTAGACCGTCCTGAGTACAGACATTGTTAAGTTCCAAGATCTTTCGAACGAAAACGAGGGCTCTGGCGCTGATGGCACCGGCAGTGGGTCTCCCGAGGCACCCGTGCCGGTGTATAGCTTCTCGGCCGCGGCGTTCGGCACGTGGGCCGTCGCGAGCGTAGTCATGACCCTCGTCACCCTTGCCATCGTGAAGTCGTTGGGCGGGAGAAGGCGGAGCGCGGGCGGCGATGTTGGTGGCAAGAGTCCGAAGAGTACTAGAAACTTTCGATTCTCCTTATTCAAGCATCAAGTCTCTAAGCCGTGGAAGCTTCGAGGCGTATCCCACTCGGCCGGGGAGGGGGAGGAACAAACCATGGCTTCCGAACCAAGTCCGGCGGCGCGCTCGATCCATACGGCGCCGATGGCGAGCAAGACGCCGTCACGCTCGCCAGAAACACAGGTGGTGGGAGTGAGAGTTCCCGTCAAAGCTGGGGCCTCTCAGACGTTGTTGACGTCGACGGTACGGTGGCTCGATGTGGCTTGGATGACCCTATGGCGGCGTGGCAGCAGAGGGAGCACGATGGAAAAGGCGAAGGAGGCGACGGCGGCCAGTGGCTTACCGCGATGAACACAAGAGGACAACATCTTACCGTATGCGCCTCAAGCGTAAGAAAAGGCAGCAGTAGCTTTCCGGGTATCTAAAAAGTGTGTTGTGCATAGTAGAGCACATATGGGTTGTACTCATGTGAGAAAGTGTGATTACCCCCATGTGGCTGATCATGGGTGGCAAAAAAGGCACCAGAAGAAAAATCAAAAAAGGAAAACGCCCACGCAGAGGTTGTTGGAGGCAGAGGGTCATCATGGCATTAGTAGGTCTGGTGCGGATAATGTGTGATGGGATCGGAGAATTGTCAGATGCCAGATCGATTGGTCCCTTCGATTTGCTGGCTTCGTTGTTTTTGCCAGGCACGCAGGCTTCCCAAGCTTCTCCCCATCCAAGGTTGAGGCGTGCAGATTTGACACCATCAGCTCAGATGAGCCTTCAGTCTCACCTTGTGTATTTGCTGCTTGTACAGCCGTCGACATCGATGTCTTCGCCCTTTCTTTCTTTCCGTTGACTTGCCATTCTCTCTCTCTCTCTCTCTCTCTCTCTCTCTCTCTCAAGTCGTGGCAGTGCATAATGCTTTCCCGTCCCGTACTCGTGTACGCACCCGACTTTACAAACGATTATTTTCACTGCAGTCGTCGTGACAGGGCACCAGAAGCACGGCAAAGGCAGGGGAAAGAAATGCCGCTCGCCGCCGCCAGCCTGGAGGCGATTGTCCGCGAGTCAGCCCAGTAACAACAAAGCAACAGCGCCCCGCCATGATTCGTCGTCTTCGGATCCGACAGGGAGCCACCTCGCCTGGCTGGTGCTGCTTGACGGACCAACTTCGCGCAAGCCCAGCAACTCCAGGGAGCAACCCGTCACCCGAAGCAGCCGTAGGGTGGTGGCGGGCCGCCTAGCTAACGTGGGGCGAGAGGCATGCCGCACTCCGCAGATAAAGTGGGCTCCGGGACTTGGACTGACCGGAGACTAAGACCATTTCCATTGACGTCAGACGAAAAGATGCGGCGACTCGACTCGATCAAAACACACTTTTCTGCTTCTTCGTCTGCTTTCCTGCTGCTGCTGCTGCTGCCATCCCTGCTCGCATAGCAATGTCACCCCATCCCTATTTATTCTGCTACCTATTTGAGGGAAGCTTTTGTTTTCAAAGCGGCGAAACGGATCTTCGACTTGAGATTCTTTCCGGGAGGGTTGACACACGTCCACACACCAACTCTCTTCCCCATCCTGATCCCTCGCGCCGCATGTTCTCATCACACAAACACACACACACACACACACAGCTACTACTCATTCACGTACTCGTACTCTTGCACACGCCACTCGTCGCATAACTTGAGTTTAACGCATTCGTTCTGTTCCGAGGCCTTGAACTCCCAGGATTACCCCTATGTGGCTGAACATGGGTGGCAAAAAGGACGCCAGAAGAACTCCCAAGGACCCTTGTCACTACTGTCGGTCCGGGCTTTCGACATCCCCCGTCTTGCTCTTCCATCCAATCGTAATCGGATTCGGTTTTTCTCTTTCCCATCCCATCCCACTTTTGGCCTTTTAACCACGGTCGTCCCAGCACGTCCCCGGACAAGAAGACTTGCGGGGTGGTGGAAATGCTGCGTTGGTTCAGCGGGATGCCATGAGGCTTCGGGTAGCTGAAGCACTGCCGCTCTCACGACACTCTGCTTATAGGACTTGTGTATCTGCAGAACCCGCCGGGCTGGAGGATCCCTGGATTCCGGTCCCTGTTTCCTCTTCTACACTTCCCGTGCTCGGAGCGAACCGGCGGTATCTCGTTTATCTTGTGCCTCCTCATCCGAGTCAGACTAGGCAAGCCAGTCGATGCGGCTGACAATGTTTTTATTTATACAACCTCCCGTCTCCCGCAGTCATCGTCTCTTATCTATCCCCGTTGCGTCAGCAATCATACATTCCGGCTTACTCTGGGATTCAACAGAAGCCTCTCACGGTTGAACAGAGGCATACTCTGTTAGCCCTCGTCATCATGGCGGCTGATATCACCACGACATTGGGCGTGCCCAACATGACGGCGCCACTCGTCGTTTCCAACTTCTCCAAGCCGGCCGCGGACCTAGTCAATACCAGCACACCGCTACTCGCCGCGGTTGTGCGCGACAGCTACCGGGCCATTTTCAAGGCTCGCGTTGCCGCAGGCGAGGCAAAGCCGTTTGTGCTGCCGTACGGCATTTTTGGCACCTTCATCTTGCCCGTCCTGTACATGACCATTCCACATAGGAAACGACCATGGGTGTACGCTGCCAGGTGGCTCGTGCTCGCCTTCATCATCGCCTTCAACATCAAGATCATGCGCGAGACCTCAAGCACAAACATGTCCATGGGCTACACCAGCGGTCTGTCGGCGTTTTGGGGAATCCTCTCCAACCTGGCCAGTCTCGTCTTCACGGCTCCTCAGTTCGATTTCGAAAGGGTTGCGCGAAGGAGGAGAATGAAGTCGGCGTCGCCCAAGCCGTCAAGGAAGTCCAGTCGCTCCAACTCGCCTGCTTCGCGATCAAGCCCGCAGAACGGACTTCGCAAGCGCGCTGGCAGCAAGAAGAGAAGGAATAAGGCCACCGCTCCTGATGCCAACGTGGACGAGTACGAGTACTACTGGCAATCATATCCTGAGAACGGCACTTTCATCGAGCGTCTCGATTGGGTGATTGACTTATACACAAACTTCAGAGGAGTCGGTAAGTACTGAAGATTCCGCATGTTCGTCGTGCCTACTTGCTAACAACCAACAGGCTGGTCCTGGGCCGTCTCGTCCGTTCCAAGCCCTGCTCCCCCTGATCATCCGCACACCGAGGAGCTCGTAAAGATGGAAACCATTCCTCTCGAATCATTCGTCGGCTGCCAGACCTATAAGAACGAACGCGACTTCGTACGACGCAAAATCGTCCCCGTTTCGATCGCCTACATCATCCTTGACATTTTCAAAGTCAAGAGCACCGAGGACCCCTACTTCATCTTCGGCAGCACCCCGTTCCCTCTGCCTCCTCACCTCGCGGGCACCCCGGACTGGCTGTTATCCGTCTACCGACACTCCGGCATCATCTGCACGTTGTATGCCTCGATCATCATGGCGTTTTCCGTCCACGACCTGTTCCAGTACTTCGTCCTCAGCAAGTTCTTCCCCATGCGTGGCGAGCTGTGGCAGTACTCCTCGGTGTTCGGTTCCTTCTCCCAGGTTCTGGATAGAGGCTTGGCCGGTTTCTGGGGCGCCTGGTGGCATCAGACCTTCCGCCACTCCTTCTCCGCCCCGGGTAATTGGCTCGTTGAACACGGCTATCTGAAGAAAGGCGCACGATCCACGAAGCTCGTCATCATGGCCATCGCTTTCTGGCTCTCCGGTCTCCTCCACGGCGCCGGCAGCGTGACCGCGATTCCTGAGACGAATTGGCTCAAGCCGTGCTCCTTTTTCTGGGCCTCCGGCTTGGGCGTCCTCCTCCAGCAGGGCTTCTGCACGAGCTTCAAGCCCCAGATCGCGAGGCTGCCTCGTATTGTACGAAGGCTCGGTAACCTGCTTTTCGTGCTCGTGTGGCTTCAGATAACGGTCAAGCCTCTGGCGGACGACTTGGCCGAGACTGGTCTATGGCTCGTCGAGCCTGTTCCTGTATCTGTCGTGCGGGCGTTGGGATACGGTCGAGGAGAGACTTCCTGGTGGAAGCCTGACTTAGAGGCGACCGTTCGCTGGCATAAGGGAGAGCATTGGTGGGAGAGCGGTTTTGGTTACTAAGTTCCTAGAGCATTTTGGCGCAAGCCACCTCATGATCATATGTTGCGACGGTAATGTATTGTTAGTTTGATAGACCCCTTAAATATGCACCTCTCATCTTCTCGTCTTCCTCGTTTCCATCTCGACCTGGGTGATGCTCTTGAATCCGTACGACTTCGTATTCTTTCTCTGCCGCCGTACCATCCCTGTCAGGGTCACTTTGCTCGTGTGGATCTTGAGAGTCTTGCCGGTCTCCGTTGCCCTTATTCATCGGGCGCTCCGGGGTCTTATTCTTGTTGCGAAGCATCTCAACTGCGTTCCTCTCTTCCTGAGTCAGTTTCCGAGGCAGGCGGCTGCTCTACTTGCCGTTTCCCTCTGACTAGATTGCAAGAAGTCAGCTTGGCACCATTCAACAGACAGCGTTTTCCACTCACAGGCCTGACTTTGATGAGGTGAAGATGGGAGAATATGCTCCTCAGATGTGTCTCCAACACGTCCTTCTCCAACCCAGACATGCTGAATAGCTCTGTATACTTCTCGGGGGCCATATCGTGTGATTCTTTGCTGAGTGCGTTACAATGTCGATTCAGTTGGCGTGATCCGGAACACAGAAGATGGGACGGATCGCAGTTGGAAATTTGCTGGCAAGAATGTGATACTTGAATGCCGCATTGGACGGTTCGATTGGCGACGGATGACGCGAAGAGTGGTGTTTGACTGTGCGCGGTCGAGTGTGTAGGAGTCGGGTTGACTGGCGCCTGCCAACTTCTAAAACGAAGCTCCTTCCTGGAGTGCTTTCGTCAGCGGGGTCAGACCGGCGGAAACGAATTATATTTTCGTGGGCATCGAACCCTGCGGAGACAGGACAGCGAAGGCTTGCTTGGGGCCGCATATGGGTCTTGAAGATGGCTAGACTCAAGCGTTATTGAATCAGTCGCATCCTCACATCGTGTTGAGTGTACCGTCGAGACAGCGTCTCACGCTTGAAACTTATTAGTCATATACAATGGAGCAGATAAGACGCAAAGGTGCTCCAGGATATGACTTCTTAAAGGGAGTGAGGAAAAGAATTTTTGGTTAGGTTTCATTAGAGCAGCCTCGTCACTTCCGTACGCTGATAGTAATGTCTGTAGCAGTATGGGTGGTTCTGATTTCGAAAGTGCTGGTTCCTAGACTATGATACAAAGGGGATAGAGAGAGGGTATCTCTGCCAAGTATCCGACTCAACCCTTTCCAAACCTTTTGGTTTCCAAACGCCAAAACGAGCTCAAGAGGAAACGAAAGTGAATGTTCCAACCTTTGTGAAAGCCAATGCACTCTGATCCCATCCGATTGATAGAGTCGAGACCCTGAAACTAGGCACAGGCAAAGCTACCCATGATTGAAAGAAAGATCCTTGCAGACAGTCGCAAAATAGGAAATATTGGTCTTCAGCTCTGTGACCGAGCCATGGAGACGAGGGTATTCGCGGCCAAGACGTCTTCTGGGGTAATTAAGAAGTCCAGATCACGGTACGCCACTTGCATGTTTGTCTTATCAATCTGAATCATATCAGTTATGGTCATTCCCAGTAAATGAAATGAGAAGACTCACCTTGGGCTTCATGATCTCTGGAACGAAAGTGCCACTGCGGTCCTGGATGTCCTTCTCGGTCGTGTCGAGCCACTGGCGGAGCTGGGGGAAGAGCTCCATGTTGAGCCTGCGGAGAGCAAGGTTAACTTGTCCACGCAGTAAAGCAAAGGCCTCAACTTCATCGAGAGCGCGAGCAGCTCGAGCGGCGGGATGAGAGAACCAAATTTCGGTGACCATGATGAACAAGCTCTTCTCATTGGTATAGTCATCCCGATCGAGGTTTTGAACACGCTCAGAGACTTGTCGAGTGGTCCTAGACGCGTGAAAATGGAAAAGTGCCATCGTCTTTTCGTTCTCCTTAGTGCCGTACCCCATAGGATGAGCCGGGAGGTAGGTCGAAAGATGGGTCGAGGATGGTCCAAAAAAGCAAGGGGAAAGAGAAGCAACGTTCTTGGAGGAGAGGTTGTGCGTTTGAGAATCGAAAGGATTGGGAAGACTAGAATGTCGGGTGGTCATCGCGTGCTCAGCCTCGACGAAGCCAACACGATGATCGGCATCGCTCGCCTGAGGATAGTGTAAGTGACCATTTAGATTCACAGACGACGACGTCTGTCGCGGGGGCTTTTCTTGACCTCTTCGTGGTCCACCTCCATATCATCCAGATCATCGAAGTCCGCATGATTGATGTAGCGCTGGTGAAGCTGTGCGGCACGCATTCTCTCGTATGTGCTAATAGAGGAAGTGCGAACTGGTCGCGAATTGGCGAGGCCTACAGATGCATGAGATTTTCTGGCGGCAGGTACCATGTCGCGGGCTGTGGTCTCGGAAGGACGCTCACGAGAAGTGTCAGTTGCTTCTCTGCTGTTGCGGATAGGCCTGTAATCGCGGTCATCGCTGTCGCCGTCGGAGGCAGACGACTTCTGGGATTGGTTCATGTCGTCGTCGTCAACGTCGTCCTCCTCGTCGTCTTCGTCGGAGATAGCAATGTAGTCGTGCGTGGGTAAGGTCTGCTTGGCAAGGGTAGACGGGGCAAAATCAGCTTCGTAGTCGTCGATCGACTGGGGCGGAAACGATTAGCAAATGCAGAGTTTTCAAGAGAGCGTAAGAAATCTTACCGAGGGCAGCAGGCTGCGATACTGCAGCTTCGACTGGCGTCTGGTCACGTCGTCCCTGTTTCTGAAGGGAAGGCGCACAGCGATGGGAGACTGCTCCTTCTGTTTCTCCGGATAGCCAGCCGATCGGGAGCTTTGCTCAGCAACCGCACCGGCTTTGCGTCTCATCTGCCTATGCATCCGATAGGAGGGGCGCATCTTTCCCCAGTCGAAATCAAAGACATCGAAGTCTGCATGGTTCGGGAACCGAGTAATCCAGCCATTCTCGACACATGTCCTGCAGATGATAGCGGAACATCTGCTGCATCGCTGGTGTATCGTTTTACCCAAGGCACGGCTGTGGCAAATATCGCACTTGGTTGTGTTGAAAGGGGCCTGGGTCCAAGTTCGATGAGGCCCTACGTTTGACGAGGGTTCATGCGCCCTTTTACGGGTAACGGAAGCAGAGGGAGGGATCGAGGGCCCAGACGTGCCGGGCTTCAGCACGATCTCAAGCTGGCGCTCGGTACGAGTATCAGAGATATGAGAATCGTCTTTGTCGGAATCTCGAGTCTGAGTACCAGCCTGGTGTTGGTTATGAGTACCAGAGTCGAGAACATTCTCTCCGCAGGAATTTCGAATCTGAGCATCGACTTGGCGTTCCGTATGGTTATCAGAGATGATAACACGCTCCGCGTCAGAATTTCGAGTTTGGGTACCAGACTGGCAGCTAGGGGGGTATTGGGTAGAAGGAGATATGTGACCATAAGGGGATACGTATTTTTGAGTCGTTCTCAAGCCGTAGGCAGCAGGCTGGGCACTCGTATTGGGTGCGGCAAGAGACGTTGAAGCCTGAGTTGATTAGTTGACGAGGCTTTTGGGTAATGAAGATAAGATCTTTTAATACATACCGCATTGGAAGCCTGGGGATCGAGAGAGGCATAGTTCTGGTAGGTAGCTGGACCATGAAATTGGCTGTGCGCAGTGGCAGGAGCCTGGTAAGGAGTTGCATTCGAGTAGAAATTGTGCACAGGATCGGTAAGCTGGGACAAAGGTCAGCGTCCTTCGTTAATCAGAGAATGAAATGAAGCTCGAACACGTACTTGCTGTTGACCATAGCGATATTGGGCGCAATTGTAGAGGCCATGCTGTTCCTGAGCAAATTGTTGGCCGCTTTGATAGTGCTGATGTCGGTGAAGATGGCCATGAGGGTGACTGCCATGCCAAAATCCGTCCGCGAGCTGCTCGCTCTGGTTCTGGAGACGCTGATTGTAATGCTGATGATCGGCGTCTCGGTCACAACGATGCTGATCCTGGTGGTTTTGGAATGCGGTGCTCTCCTGAATCGCGGGGGTGTTGTTCGTGTTGCCGAAGGATTGGTCACGAAGCAGTGGGTGATCCCAGATGGTGTGATTAAGAGCTGTGTTGTAAGGCGGAGGAGAAGCCTTGGAGTCCTGGATTTCAGTCAGCGAAGTCAGTCGCGATCCTCATGGGCAATATCGAGGCATGGATAGGCTGAATCTACCCGAGTTTGACCATAGCCAGCTTGGTTGGAAGGATGAGCCTCTTCAACAGATTGATAGGTCTGAGGCATGTTAGCCGAAGAGACGTAGCTCTCAACTTCGACGTCTCTAGGGCGACCGAGCTCTGGTTTATTTATTCCGGCGACGCGTTGCTCTTGATAACGCGGGTCATCACGGTAGCTGCTTTCCGTTGCGCGACGGCCGTCAGGAACGGAGAGGGTTGTGTCCATGACGTTTTGTTCCGGGTTGTACGCGTTTACTGCCTTCGAAACGGAGGTCCTCAGTAGATTCTCGTTGTGGGAGACCATCTAGACGACGGTCTCGAGCTGTGGCCGCTGGCGTGTGAAGCAAAATGGAGGCGAAGGGTTTGCCGAGGGGGTTTGGAAAACCCGAAATGTGGGAAAGAAACAAAACGCGGAAGCAGATAGCTACTTTGAGAAGGCTAGTTTGAGTAAACAAAACAATAGAGATGGCAGGAGTGCCTAGAGAGATATGCGTGTAGTTGACGTGTAGCTATCAAGACTCGCAAGTAAAGGGTGTGGATGTGAACGTGTTGATTTATCCATGTGGAAAGCTTCACTCGTGCGAGAGCCGTTCTTTTGTCCATACAGGGCAAAAAGCTTTGATTCAGTGCGTCTTGCAGTGCTGTCATTCACCGTTTAGTATGTATCCTCCCTTCCACTTCTCTTAATAAGCTCGCTGGGTGATTGATCAAAATTGCACTTGAGATGACAGCTTCAACAGCTGAATCAGAAGAAGCTGTAGAACTACTTTGAGCAGGCGACTTTCTGCCAGACTCTAAGCTCATCTCCAGCTTCAGAACCACAAGATCGAACATGAAAGAGAGAAGAGATAAAATGACGAAAGACATCATTATTGGTCGTCATATTTGGCACCGGGTTTGGTGTAGCAGAACGGTCACCGAAGACGGGAAGGACTGGATCATACAAGTCTGTCCCTGCTAATCTCAGGAAATCGAAAGTTTTGCTTCACAGTCGAAAGTAAAGAGACTCTATATCGACAACTGGTTATGATAGGAGTCTAGTCCCGGGAAACTGAAAGACCAGATCAGATTGGCGGCGATGCCGGAAACCTTCCTTCTGAAAATAGTACTCCGCTCTCAATACTTGTCCAATAACAACTGCTATACATAAGAGCTTGCATTGTTCGAGTACGAGTAGAAACTCGACATGACGGACTCTAGCTAATAACGGGCACCGCATAGACCAACATTCCATGTAATCTGACCAATGACATTTGCACACGCGGTTCATGATTGGTATCCAGTGGCGGACCGCATCGTGGTGAGACACAGGTAATCGGTCAGAAGAGATGCTACGCGGGGACGACGTGTCGTCCATAATTCCTCCCTCTTCCGTCGGGCCTTATAATGGAATTTGCACTTACGTTGACGTAAAGTCGACATTCCCCCGGGGAAATAGATGAATGTGAGTGTCTCGAAACCGACAAGCATTTTCAGAGCGACTCGGAAGAATCCAGAGTAGTATCCAGGGCCACAGGAGAAGTACCGTGACCCATCATTTTCAACTTGATCGACGTCCTTTTGTCCCGGCTCGGAGGCTTAGAGACCCCCTCTGCAAATGTTCAAGATGCTTATGTGAGGGATTTCGACGACGGATCAGCAATAGCTAGGGTCAAAGTCTAGAAAGTCTTTTCCAATTCTACGTATTTCAAATACGGAGATCTTCGCATTTCTGAAAAGATACGAAGTGTCATTCGAAATGATCCCATTCTGGCACGTCATCAGTCCACGTGAGCTTGTTCGTTGTCCCACGCCAACGGTAGAATAAAGAATCGGTAGTATTCATCACCGCATCATGCCGATGGCACCGCGGACCGCGGTTTACGCTTGGCAAGGGTAGGTTTAAGTGATTGCAGATGGAGCATGAGGGGGATCCTTGCAATTGCGTGAGACCAAGATGATGCAGTGAGCTGAGAAAGGGAGAAGCGGGGGTCCGTCCAACCCGAGACCGACAATGGAGCATCACCTGATTTCCCGGGCACACCGTCTCGCCCGTTGAGACTCCGCTCCGTCTGCCAAAGACGTTCGGGGAGGCGGCTTGTCAGCCCGTCGGCGCTTGCGTCGGAGCCGGAATGTGTGAATGGAATTGTACCCCACTGGGCGGGTAACATCTTCGGGCAGCAAACACCTCTCGGTCATTTCTACTTTCTGTGGCTCTGTTTTCGCCTTGCGAACAAACCAGAAATATGCAAGATGTCACCACCGTCGATGTCCATCGGTCAGTTGGTTTCAGTTTGGTGTTGGCGCGCGGGTCTCGGATTGGCCTGGACAGGCCTGGACCATACATATGTGTAAGTCCTTGAGCAGCCTGAACCCTTGACGCACTATGAGTTCCGACTCGTGTTGAGAGTTTTTCAATCGCTTCCCGGCGCTTGATGCTGTCGCGAGCGGAAGAGCTGGTCCGGATCTATAGCTTTCTTTGTGTTTGCCGGTTGCTGTATTACCTGCTTCCAACAGACGATCCACTGCAGAATCTGGCATCTATGTAGGGCGTCTATTATTCATACCCAGCAGATGTGCTTCGTGCTTGTCCGCGGGAAACGAGAGGGTGTGACCGTAGGAGAGCGGCTTACTATTCTGAGGCATCGCTAGATGTGGCTTAGACGATGTTCGATGGGAAAACAGCGAGAGAAAGACGGCGGTATTGATATGTGTTGCGTGGTAGAAAGGAAGGCGGCGGCAAGAATGCGCAATGTCACATTATCAATTGCCGTACGGCCGGATGGGCGTGGAGCAGCAGTTTCGAAGTAAAGATTGCGCCAACAAATTATGTGCTGGGCATCGTTTGGAGGTATTGGCTCAGGTAAACCTGACCAATGCGTCCCGATCACTTTACCATTCGAAATGGGCCAGAGCTTGTGACATGTCAAACGGCCCGTTTGAGGGTGGTGAAAGATATCGGTGAGTAAGTCGGTGGTTGATTCGAAGAAGTCCGAAAATTGGTTGTGCCTGGACCGCATTGAAATTAGTTTCCGCGGTTGACGGCCTGTTCTAGGATCACCTGTGGAGGACCGGGGTCCGATGAAGACAAAAGACGAAGTCTCGTGGGGTTTCTCAGTGCTTGGAGGCTAGAGCAGCTGCAAATGAGTGTCGCAGCACAAGTGTATCTCTAGGGGCGCAAGGTTTCGACGTGTGTCATGACCGGCTGACCTGTAATAAGCCAGGGAAGACACAAAGAAACAACGAGCGAGGTGGGTGTTTTCCGAGTTAAAGCTGCGGTGTCCCATATAACACTGAAGCAGACGACATCTCTGCCGCTATCCCAAAACCCTGAAAGGATTTGATGAGACGAACATCTGATGAAACAAGCAACATGACTTGCTGAGGAGCCTTGGTAATAGGAGCGCATGCTCTGTTATTCGACGTGGTCCGAGGCCCGGTTTTTTTTTTTTTTCTGTGAGACGGGGACCACAGAGACGACATTGATATCTTAGCACGAACCGGGATTCCATGATCGCCACGGGGATGTTGCTGCATCTGAAGCGAATCAAAGGCGGAGCCTTTGACTAAAAGGGTCGTCAGCCAATCGATAAGCGATTTCCAGTCACTTATTGGGGAGTGTTGGAGCAGGGGCCAACTGGGGCTGCCCTGACTTGGACTACTGGAGCCGCGGGGTCCTTGCTATTCTCTCCTATTCGCCCCTGCGATTAAGTGTGATAAGTTATGATGACATGACGTACGTAGCTGGTTGGAATACGGCCAGCACGAATTCTCCTGAAAAAAGAAAAAAAAAAAAAATCAAGGCAGCAGAGAGTGTTACCAACGGCAGAACTGATATTTGGAGTTCAGCATTGCAGGCGGTTGCGTCCGTACTGCCTATCTTGGAAATAGTGTCGAAACCGAATGAGCATGGGCTCATGACGATCATGGCCCAAGTCGAGTGTGCTGCGGTCCGCAGGTGAGAGAGTATGATCGGGGGGAGGTGCGTTTCGGCCATAACGGCGGTGGTTGGTGGTAAAAGTGTGTTTGGGGGCATGAAGGGCTCGGCGCAGACGCTCCAAAGAT
This sequence comes from Colletotrichum ledebouriae, assembly GCA_036785755.1. NCBI lineage: Eukaryota > Fungi > Ascomycota > Sordariomycetes > Glomerellales > Glomerellaceae > Colletotrichum > Colletotrichum ledebouriae. The sequence continues at coordinate 21,449 of JAVHLU010001035.1, forward strand.
GAGCCCCGCAGTCACATTCGTCGTCTGCCGCTGCCCATGTCTGAGTGACGGAAAGCCAGGTCGCATAAGCACAACAGTGAAAAAGAGTAAAGAGGGAAAAAAGGCCGAGAACGAGGGCAAGGAAGGGCCGTCAGAGTGAGTTAACACGCAAGGTGTTTGACGGAGGGGCAATTATTGGGAGACGTGGATGGAAGGTTAAGCCATTGAAATGCCTCCCAGCAAAGACTCAAGACTGACATTCTGCCCCTTCGTATCACTATCGTGTCTGCCGGCCGGCAAGTCGGCGGTCAAGTAGTGGATGGACCCTGGACATCGAGCGATTCAAAGCCTGGGATAATGCTGGGCCGAATAGCAGCAGCCCTTCGCTCAGTGCGTGGTCCCAAATATGCCGAGAGACAGACCGTATGCTGATCGGATTCTTGCATAGACGAGTTTCTGGGCATTCTCCCTTTCCCTTGGTGAGTTCTGGATAAGCCAACCGTCTTCCCTTGGACGGAAGACACGAAACAGCCGTGCTTCTTGCCGTAGCCGCGGGCACGTTCCGTAGGGGGCCAATGTACTCCGTACGTGCTGCCATTTTGAGACAGCCTAGGTGAGCTAGACGAGCTTGCCGCTGTGTGCTGGCGAGACAATATCTCGGTCAGGAGGGTGGTTTCTCTTCTGGTCCAGAGCTCCCTCAGCGCGCTTTGCGATGTTCGGAGGGGTTAAGAAGAAAAAACCAGGGTGTCGGTCGCATCGTGGAGATTGCCAGGCCTCCCCTGGATTCGTGAAGAAGGCGGGTGCTCGGCAGAGGGGTCAAGCTGCGGAGACGTCGTACTAGGTACTGAATGAACAGGCTAGGTCCGGCTTCTTCGTAACGACGGGGAATGATGACTCGGAACGATCCAGTTGTTCTGTGGTCATCTATTAGCCCAAGAGCTGCATAAGCTGGAACGAGGATAGGCAAGCGGTGATGGATGGCGACGAGGTTGGCGACAAGATGGCTGATTTTCAAGCAATTAGCAGACTTTCATGGCAAGCAAACGGAGACAGAAGTCACGAAAGGGTGTCCGGCCGCCGAGGGGTTGTACCGGCCGTCCAGGGACCCGCTTGCCAATCGTCGAGTGAGACAAGCAGAAGACAGCGACAGCCTTTTTTTTTTTTTTTTTTTGGTAGGTGATCAAGCACTGAGGTGCGAATCTATCTACTCTCGATGGGAAGCCGTGGCGAAGAGTGAGGCCAGCTGCACTGGTGTTAAGGCCCTCTTTTTTTTTGCATAGCCAGGGTTAGGAATTAGTCAGGTTTAGTTAAAAAATTATTCAAATTAGTCAAAGCTTTAGTCACTATATAGAAGATATAGCTAAAATTATAAAAAATATTTTATTAAATACTAATAATAAGTATAAATACTATATATTTTTATAAGATTTATATTAGTAATATATAGCTTTTTATTCTAATTCTTAAGTAAATTAGTTACTTTTTAGTTACTTTTAAGGAAAATTTAAGACTAATTTAAATAATTATAATTTATATATTATAAATATAATAAACTTAAGAATTAAAAGCTATATATACTATATTTAATTATTAAACTATATAGTTATATATCTACTTTATTTATTTTATTTTATATTTAATATATATATTTTTCTTAAAAAAAAAGTAGTGTCTTTTGACTAATTGACTAAAATCGTGACTAATTCCCAACCCTGTGCATAGCAGGGCGAAAACATACTGGTGCTGCGAGCCTCGACCAGAGAGCGTGCGACTGGCTCATCAAAAGTCGACTTGTAACATCTGACAAGCTCGCTTTAGTTTCCTGTTGGCGTCTCATTCCCTTCCTTTTTACCCCCTTCCCTTGGGGCCCGGCCTGCCGCCAGGACGTCGACTCGCAAACGTCGCAAACCCATACTCGATTGAGCAGGCCATCCTGTGAGAATCTACGACGACATCGACGACCACAACGCTTGTGAGCCAACAGCAATTAGTTTCTGTAGGTCAATGCTGGCTTGCGTCTGTGGTGCCACCAAACCAGCACACTTAATTAGTGGACACGGATGTTGAGGTCTGTGTTTGGCAGATACCTTGCTCTGCCACTCTGTTTGGATGGATACAGGGTCACCAACCTTATCATCTTGCGGCCCAGCCCAGCCCGGCCCAGTCCAGCCCAGCCAAGCCATATTGCCCTGATAATCGAGGCTGCAACACTCCATGAGACCCAACCAATCCATTCAGGTGAGGAGAGCATCCGTATATGAAGCTCTCCGGGCACTAATCATGAGCCAAGGATGCTGTTGAATGTTAAGAGGCCCTGCATCCGGATTTCGAGTTCTGCTTGGGCCGGCCGAGCTCGCTCATGTAAGAGCCAGAGCCCTGGCGTGAATGGATTCCGTTGGCACTGCAGCCTTTCGGCACGCTGGAGAAGGCCCGTCGTCGGCTCAGAGAAACTGGGCCTTCTCTTACCTTAGTCAGCCTGTATGTCCTCTCAGTCCCCTTTTGGCGGCCTTGTTCTTGACACCAAGAGGAGAGGTGGCAGCGGTAAGAATGAGGTAGAAATTGCACTTCAGTCGTATATATCCGACCCGGACAGTCCTGGCGGAGCCGGAAGTCGAGCAAGGATCACTCACTCCCGTCTCAGGTAGGTACCTAGGCAAACACCAACTGGGTTCTGTGATAGTCCGACCTGGCCCAAGTCTGATCAGCGTATAATAGGTAGCTTTGAATGAAGTACAAAGCGGTCGATGGCAAATACTGAAGAAGGCCGGATAGCGGATGGGCGCACCTGCCGCTTTAGCCTTTTCATGACGGGAATGCTGATGCTGATGTGATGGTCTCGGGCGGTCGTCAGCGCCCGCTTTTTCTTATACAGGATCTTACTTCTAGTACTACAGTATGGGCGCTAGGCGCTGACTATAATACTCCACTCGACCTCAGCACCGTCATCCACCTACTATGACAGTAGGGGTGCATCGCTGCGACGAATTATATCAGGTCAACAAGATACGAAGACGGAAGTTTGGGCGGGCAGCTCGATAAAACACGCACCTTGCTGACTGCCAGTCTACTTCCCCAAGCCATAATAATTAAAAATAAAAATAAAAAAAGACGTCCTGACTTGTGTCGACGATCCACCGTAGCCAGGAGACACACCTTGAGATTACCGCCACCACCCTAACTCGGTGCTTGTGACCTCGTCCCGACTGCGCAGTCCGCATCTGGCGTATCACACCTCGCTCTCCTTGCCGCCGACTGACACCCGTGGGATCCGAACGGACGACGTGTACCCAAACACACCCACTGCCTACCCTTGTCCGGTAAGGCCACCTGGATCACTTATCTCACATTGACTCTCCCCATTGTCACCGCAGCGAGAACTCTGTCGCCAGCCAGACGAACCAAAACGCAACCCAGAGGCCGACGGACAGAGTTGTAAGGGTTGAAAACCAAAAGTGCTGTCCACTGAACTTGACTCTTCTGCGATTTTCCTTCCTCCGCGGTCTTGTCTTGACCTTTTCCTGCCTCCACTGTCATTGCGTCTGCACCCGCACCTGCGTCCAACTCGGTGATTCGCTGATCTGACTGTTGAACCCTGCCCGGCGTTGTTGTTGTTGTCGTCGTCGTCTTCGTCGTCGTCTTCGTCGTCGTTGACGCCGTCGCCGCATTCTTTGCCCCTCCTGAGAAACGAAGCCACGAGCATACTAAGATTGGGCTTGCACAATCGGAACCGCTGGTGAATAATTGACGGCTTACCACCCATGTACTACTACACGTTTACTTGCACTTGCCAACGTCATTTGGCTGCGCTGTTTGGTGACATTACCTCCACCACATCACATTCAACCAACGACACCGAGCTTCGCAGGTTCAGGTTGCTCACTCTGCTGCCAACAGGCCCCTTTTGGCCGTACTGATCTGATCTGCTGCTGTTGCCTCTGGTTACCTGACTGCTCGGTTCGGCTGCTGGCGGGCGGCTCGGGTTGCCCGAGGTCTGCCGAGCACAGGGGAATTGATGGTTGTGGAGGATGAACTGGCTGAGTCAGGTGCAAAGGCGTGAGGGGAGAATGCAAATGACTGACTGCATCTGCATATAATAATGAGTACTGTTACCGCCTCGAATGGGCCTTGGAGCGAATTGAAACTGGACCCGGGGTGTGCATGGCCCTGCGACTTACCTAGAGTCGGCGCTCGCTTGTTCGTTTTCACCTGGTGAGGTGGGCTGGACTCTGACTCTGAGTCTCTCACTTCCGCCGTGTCTTCCCCTCGCACACATACACTCGCTCGTGGTCTCGCTGCCCCCCGGTGTTAGTCTCTCACTCCCCCGGCCCCCAGCATGCCAGTTCCGCGGCCTGTCGTCTTCCTGCCGCCGTCTGTCCTGTCATGTCAATGTCGTGCTGAGCTGAGCTGTGTGTGCTGTGCTCTCTGCTGCCGGCTGTGCTGTTTTTTGTCAAGTGCTTTGCGGCACACTGCTTCGTTCTTCAGCCCAATCCAGTCCAGTGCTTTCTCGAACCCCAACTCCTACCGCTTTACGCATCCATGGAACAACATGGTCTTTGACCTGAACCTGGACATGGACATGGACATGGTCATGGAGCCTTTTAGTAGTGCCAGCCCAGCCGTCTCAGTGCAGACCAACCCCAGCCATGGCTAGCATCTTCGGATCCCGGTGCGTTCGTTGCCGTACTGAATTCAGCACATAGCTGATTCCATGCCTGGAAAAGTACCCTACCACCTCAGCCAGGGCTTGCCTTGGTTTTACCTTCTCTGCTCACCTTGTCATAGCCTACGCCCACCTCATCCTCACGTCAAGGCACGGCGCCTAGGCCACTGAGGGGAGGAGACAGAGGCAGGGTGAGGAGTGAGGAGTGAAGAGTGACGAGCTGGGTACCCTGACTCTTTACATGCGCCGTGTTCCTGGTTTGGTTTCAATTTTGTCCCTCCTGAGATGGAGACGAGGGGGTAAAGGTATGAAGGTATGAGCTGTAAACTTGAAAGTGAAAGCAGCGCGAGGCAACGCAAGCGCAGAACATGAAGACGTGAGGTGACGAGGAGGAAAGTGGCCTTTTTTTTTTTTTTTTTTTTTTTTTTTTTAGGGTGTGCTGCTTTAGCTCAAGGTTGCCTTTTTCCTCATGCTCTTCCTTTTCCCTGCCTTGCCTCATCCGCCTTGAAGCTGCGGGTTCACATTTTAGACACTTTCCACTCTTCTTGCTAGATTACTCCTTCCCTTCCCGCCCATAGTCTCGCCTCTGTTTCTCTCTCTCTCCCCTCGTCCGGCGGCTCATGGTCCATCACAGGGCAGTCCATGAGGTATTTGTCCATGTCCCTACCTGAAGGTACCTAAGGTAAGGTTCCCTGTTGACTGCAGCCGTAACCACAGTCAAGTCCACTACAAACCCGTCCAACCAGTCTGGTCTGGTCCGGTCCGGTCTGGTCTGGTCTGGTGTCTTTCACTTGTTGGTGTCTCCCCCCAGGGTTCCTTCCTTCCTGCCTGCGACAAGATACAAAACCAAGACTGTCTGCACCCCTCCTTGCCTTTGCCGCGTGGGCCTCTTCCCTCTCCCCCGCCGCCTTGTTTTTCCTGGCTTGCTTCCACATTCAATCCGAGGTATCGTCGTCTCACCGGTCCTCTCCGCTGCATTCCGACCGCATCTTAAGTCTTTATTTCTCCCTTCTTCTCTTGAGTCTGACTCTGACTCCGACTCCGTCTCCTCGACCCTCGTCCCTCGTCCCTCGACACCTCGGCTCTATCCCTTGCTCGGCGACATCGGCGTCACGACATATGCAGCTCAGAAGAATCCCATCCCCTCTGCTTCTCCTACCTTACTAACAACTGAACGTACGACCACACACACATACATACATACCCCTCAGTCGGTCAGGCGGAGGCTCCATCAACACTGCCCACTTATATCCCCGCGGCGTCGCTCTCACTCACCCTCACCCTCGCTGCTCACGCTCAATCCTCTTACACGCTCCCCCTTCATCTCTACTCTTCCTGCGCCTGCAACACCAAAGCGAGGGAAGCAAACCAAGACACAGACCGCCAATTCCGCTCGCTACGAAGACGACACTGCAATTTTCTCAGCATAAGTTTCCACCACTTACGCCCTGTTTTCACCTCACCTGTTACGGCCATACGAGACGCCTGCATCCCGCTCGCTTTATCCGCGAAGGGCGCACCCCTCTCCCATCACCGCTGGATGCGGCATGATCCAGCGACCCGTCTTAGTGTCTCAACCGTCGCCCCCTCTCTGCCTGACCCTTCTCTTCCACCTCGACACTGCCTTTACCTCGACGACTTTGGAGCAAGACTTTTGGAGAGCGACTTCACCCTGAAGGATCAGATAAGCCGCAGCACCTCGATGGGAGAGCGGTCACACCGGAATCTGAGTGCTTCTTCGTATCTGATCTTCGCCGACCGATAAAACCAACACCGCTCGGTCGAGCCCCTCCATCTCCACAGCTTCGCCCCCACCCGCGCCGGACTGCACCTCTTTCCGTATTCACTAACGACGACTTACCAACGAGCCGCCATCACCACGAAACCAAACTCTGCGACCAGTTTGCCTCAACCAACGGCATCCTGTGCGACTCCCTCGCTCGCCTTGCCCTGGTCGACAAATCAGACCAAGTGAAAGCAAGCGAGCGACGCCGTGCGGGTGCATTTAAACGCGGAAAATCGGCCGACATACTGAATTGGATGATTTGAAAAAAAAGAAAAGAAAAAAGGCCGCATTTGATCGCTACTTCACACGCCCTCTCTGGCCTGTCGGCTGGATCGATTTATCGGAACGAAAAGGAAATCTTGCAGCAGCAGCAGCAGTAGAGCACCATCGCCATGGACGACAGCATGGATTACGTTTACCACTACTCAGAGCGGCAACCGAACCACGGCCAGCTTCCCTACTCGCAACGGCCAAGATGTCCGTATTTCAATAGAGCAGAGGCTTATGGTCACACTGGCATTGCACCGCATCGCCCATACGACCCCGTTCATGCCTCAGCAAGTCACTGGCAATCACAGTCGTCTTTACCACACCAACACTGGCAACCCCCGATGTTGAGACACGCAACGTCTTCGCCATACCACCAAGCGGCTAGTCCTGTACCCGATCATCCCTACTACGCCCCTATGCCAAGCCTGCGCTATCAAGGTCCTCCCCACGACATCGGTGGCATTCAGGCTTTGCACCCGTCATTCCCGACTCCACAGCTTCCGCCCGTACAATACGGCACAAACTCCTCCAGCAGAAGCCAGCCGGCGATGGCTCCTCCCGAAACATCCTTTGGACAACCAACGGCGTCACAAAGCAATAACCAATTTGGCACGTTCACGCCCCCAGTAACCTCGTCACCTCCGGCCCCTGCACAGGATTCGCCGAGCGGAGAAAGCCCATCAGCCACCGAAGCCCCCGCTCCGGAGTTTACAGCTGCTTCAACCCAGGCGCCGCTCCCAAACACCAATATCCAGTTCGGATCTGCGCCTCCACCATCAGCTTCACAGCAACACAACAATGATGGCTCCTTTCCATACCGGCCATATCGTTCTGCCGTAGGAGGTGAGGGATTGGCGGTCACCTCGAATATTGCTCCCTTTCCTAGTTTTGCTCACGCTATGTTAGGCGGCTTTCCTGGGTCAGCTGGATCTTCTGCGTCAATGAATAGCCAGGCACCCACTGCACTATCTGCAGAACGTCGACGAGTTGAAGCAACTCCAACTCCGCTGCGTAGGCTGTCGCGGAGACCATCACCACCATCAGATTCATACGACCATGAGGGGGAATTTCGGATGCTGGAACATATCATGGGCTCAGTAGGACGGGATATCGACGACAACCACATTCGGAATGCACAGTTAATGCGTGGTTCTGTGACCACCAAAATGGTTGCGTCTGTATCTGCTGTTCAATCCCTACAAAGCGTGGATATTTCGGATCTTTCTGAAAGCGAAAGATGTAAGTCCTGATTGCTTTGGGTCATGGAAAAATATTGGCTAACAGTTCATAGCCTGCATAATCTGCTATAATGACTTTGGCGTTGAGACACCAGAGGGTGTGAAGGAGGCGCCCCTTCAACTGCCCAAATGCAAGCATATTTTTGGCGACCATTGCATCAAAAAATGGTTTGAGGACTCAGACAGTTGCCCATACTGCAGGGACAAAGTCCCATCTGAACCAAAGATGACATCGACAAACACGAATCTGACCAGGTTAATGTATCGTCAAAGAGCCATCAGAGAAAGGGAGCACAGAGAGGCAAATTCTAGCGCGGATGAGGCGAACCGTCCTTTATCCAGTGACCGTCGGTCACCCCCAACTGACGGTGGTGAGAGTCGGCGTAGAATGCGGCCACGACATGGAAGCATCCGTGGACCCGGCTCCCCACCATTCAGTGTCAGCCGCGCGGGTTCTTATGGTGCCTCTCTGATAAGCCATGAGAGAAGACCGCATGGTCTCATGGCCAGCAGAACGCAAGCACCAAGCATGCCGAACCGAGTTCATGGCGGAGGCCCATCCTCTGTCCCTTTTTCTTCAGGGCAACAACTTACTCAACACCATATCCCAAGCTTCGGCGGGTCGCCGGGCAATGCCTCTGCCCAGCCAACCCTAGGGATGGCAACATATATGCCGGCGGTTCCCCTCGGCGCTCCCCAAGCTGGGCAAGGCTCTGGTTTCACCAGCTCAACGAACCGAAATTCCTTGCCTGCCCCTCCTCCTGGTAACTGGCGTACGAGTGACAACAGTTCCGTTCCTCTAACCAGCGGAACAACTCAATGGGGAGGACACTAGTACGGCCACAACAGAGGACACCCGACGGCTCGAGGGAGACTTCCGCGTAATCGACACCGTTCGTGGGCCTAGGTTTTACTGGACGATATGTCGTTTTTTTTTTTTTTTTTACCGGAGTTGGGAATTGGCTTCGGTTGGCACTGGGTCGGGTTTGGTTTGATTAATCAAGGGCGTTTTTGAGGCGTTAGAGGTGAGGGTAATCAGCATCACCATGATAACATGATTCAGATTCGACGGATTGGAGAGGTTACTGCGTCCAAGGTCAACAGACACCTAGTGAGGGACGATACCACGACAGTTCATCAGGAGGTAGCGGCTAGCGGGAATCCTTATTTGAGCCGCCTGGCGCGAAGAGCGTGGCACAACATCTGCAACAGGCAATGATACTGTAGTAGCTCAGATAGTCAGCGGAAGAATCCATCAGCATCCCACTCATGCAGCCGGTCGGTTCGAGATACGTGCTCTACGACAAACGTTGCTGCGTTGACAGCTGAAAGTTTAAATCCCTGAAGAGCAGATTCACAAACAGAAATCCGCGGCCGTTGATATCTCGTCTGACTCAGGCCTCGTTGTTGTTGAAACGTGATTGGGTGGAGACAAATCAAATGCACAAGCTTGCAGATTGACAAGAGTTTCGGCCGTGTAGGGGATAGGCGGACAACAAATAAACCATAGGGACCTGACGGAGTTCTGCCAAACGGTAAGATACGACTCCGACGGAACAGCGCTCGGGGCTTTGGTTGACCCAGGAAAGCCTGATTGATGTCTCTCCACTGACTATAGAAGGCATCAGTCGTAGAAGGCAAAACCATCTGGGCCAAGGCCGGCAGTGCCGATTTCAGTATCCGGGGTGCAGTGGAGGGATGCCTGGTGGGAGCTGTTACTAAAGGCATGACGAGTCCGTTGGTTTTTTTTTTTTTTTTTTGGAAAAAGGGGGGGGGTAAGCAGCCTGCTTATACAGGACTAGATAACACGAGTTTCCTCTAAACGCAATTTAGAAGTGCTAACATTCTATTTATTCTAGGAGATAGGAAAGAACTACATAGTGAGTGGTAATGTTAATCTATAGCAGACTACTAGATTAGTTTAACTATTATATATCTTATATTAACTTCTTAGGTTCTTAGGACTTTATTACAAAGTTCTTAAAATTAATAATAGTAAATATAAAAGTAAGATAATAAGAAATGATCCTAGCTTTTTAGATATTATATTATGTCACGAATAGCGAATAGGCGAAGGTTAACACACTTCGATTACGCTATATTAAGTGGATTCTGCATTAGAGAAGGAGAAAGTCTAACTATAGGCTAGCGCAGCCCCGGAAGGCTAAAGAGTTACTTAGTAATTATATAACCCGCAAGTTATATAATTATAAGTTATATAACCTGAAATTCAGGGAGGTCTAACCTAGCGCTATAATATTAACCCCCCCTTTACTAGCGTTACTATCTATAGTAACTAATCTATTACTATATAAGTATTCCTATAGTAATATCCTCCCTATCTATACTTATATCGGGGTATTATTATTATCTATAGTAGTGGGGTCCTCGTCTCGCGTAGTAGCTAAGAGCTAAGCTAAAAGGTATTTTAATAGTCCCGCTACTATTAGGTTAGTAATATAAAAGTCTTATAGCGCTATAGGGGCGTACTTAAAACTCTTAGTATTATATTAAGTAGGATTATAGTTATAACTTTTTTAGTTAGCGCGATATTATAACTATTTTTAGTATAACTAGCTAGTAGTTATATATATAACCTTATATTCTAGCTTATAGTTAAACTTAATAGGGGGTAGTAGGGTTTTAAACTAGCTTAGAAGAGGATTACTAGTAGCCTTCTAAAGCTTACTTAGATAAAATATAAAGTAGTAGTTATATCCCTTTAGTAGGTCTAATATCTATATCCCCCTAGGCCCTATAGCTTTAATTAGCTATAAGCTATCCTATAATATTAATAACTTTAAAGAGTTTTCTTAGCGCTATCCCTCTATTAATATATAAATAGAGTTACTTATAGCTAAGTTATTAGGTTAGTAGTAGCGATTTATAGCGCGGGTATAATATTATTAGGCTATAGCTATATTCCCTTTTATAATATCCTAAATATTATAGAGGTTTTATACTAACTACTAGGCGTCGCCCTAGTTAATCTTTTCCTTAGTTATTAAGAGCTTCTATATATATTAGTTCTAATTAAAACTTATCTATAGTAAGTATCCTCGCTTAATTTTAAATAGTATAAGCCTTATAGTTTTATTTAGTAATACTACTTAAGTAAAGTCTATAGTAGGGAGTATTTCGCTCTAGTTATCCTAGAATTAGTTTATTTATAGGTATAAGCGTTAAGTTAGATATTAGTTAAGAATTTCTATTTACCTATTAGTTTTAGTATAACCCGCTATATTTAATTATATAGTTATATTATATATCTTATAGAGCTCGTTCTAGAAATTAGAAGTAAACTAAGGGCTCCTATTAGATATAATTATAATAGGGAAACCTATATACTAGAAGATATAAGTATAATATAACTATATAAGGTCCCGCGCTATAATAGTCTTATAGTAGGGGAGGGAGACTATCTTCTTTAAGAGGCAGCATACCACGACAAATATATTATTATACCTATAGTAATTAAGTAAGTAGGATATAAAATCTATTATAATATACTCCTAAGGGTAGTCTAGTATTAGTAAGGGTCTTAACTCGCCTAGAGGCTTATCTCTTAGCTTCTATACTTAGTAGTAAGTATAGTAGTTATAAATATACTACTTAATATTAGTAGTTAGGCGGGGCTAGTAATAGTATTCCTTTAGGAGTTTAATAGTCTTATTCTAACCTAGGTATATTATAAGCTTCTAAATATAAGCTTTATAAATTAACCTTATATATAGGTCTTCTTCCTCTAGTACTATAAGCTTCCTATCTATAATTAGGAGCCCTTCCTATATTCTCTAGCGTTCTTTTTTAATAGCTATAAGTACTTTTAGTAGCTAGAGTAATAATATATTAGGTTTATAGTTTAACTAAAGGATATACTTAACTAGGAGGTAACCTTTTAACTTATCCTCTAGCTCTAGAGTATTAATAGTTACTATAGAGCAACTTAGAGCAGATTTAAGTAGTTAGTATAGTTTGCTTATTACCTCTAGGGATAAGTAAGTAAGTAGTAGTAATACCTAGGTATAATTAGACTTATAAATAGCTTATTATATTTAGAGGTCTTCGTTCTTCTATAAGAGGGTATTAGCTAGTACGTTTTTATACCCTAGGTAGTACTAGATATAGAAGTTAAAACTAGCTAAAATACCTAACTAGTAGGCTTAGTAGATATTTAGGAGCTACTTAGTTATAAAATAGAGTAGTAATTAGTAGTTTATAATAACCTTAAAACGCTAGGTAGCTATAGAGAGTTTAGCCCTCTACTCCTCTAGCGCTAGAATAATTACTATTATCTCGTAGTTATAAATAGGGTAGTTTATCTCTATTAGTAATATTATCTTTAAAAAATAAGCTATAGGGTATTATAAGCTATTATTAGTTTACTATTAGAGGAGAGTAGTAATATAAACTAATTTAGAGGTATCTATCTTAACCTAGGTAAGTAGTTCGGGCTTCTAGTAGTATAGGATAGGGGCTAATATTAAGGCCTCTTTTAGTATTATAAATATAGCTATATAGTCGCTATTAAAGTTAAATCGGGTATCTTTAGCTATAAGTTTAATAAGTAGCCTAGTAATCTTCTTATAATTTATAATAAATTAGTAATAGAAGTTATAGAACCCTAAGAAGGACTAAATACTACGCACTATAGTTAATAGCTACTAGTCCCTTACTATAAAAACCTTCTTAAGGTTAGGACTAATCCCTTTAGTTATAATAATAAACCTAAGGTAGTATATTATAGTTATATTAAATTCGCACTTCTTAATATTAGCCTAAAGCCCTGCTTAGCGTAGCTAATTAAGAACCTTTCTAATATATTCTTTATACTAGAGGGGGTCCTCTAAGTAAACTAGGATATTATCTATATATACTATATAGAAGTTATCTAGGTACTCTATAAGCGTGTCGTTTATATACTATTAGTATATTACTAGGCTATTATAGAGCCCGAAGGGTAGAACCTTATACTTATAGGAGCTATAGTAGGTATAGAACGTTATTAAGTCCTCTAAGTTAGAGTAAATATAGATTTAGTAAAACGCCTAGTAGATATCAATCTTTATAAATAACCTAGCTTAGCTAATTTAACTTAGCGTTTTATTAAGTAAGAGTAGTAAGTACTAATCCTTCTTAGTAAATCTATTTAGCTTTTAAAAGTTAATATAAAACCTTAAGTATCTATTAGCTTTTTAAAAAAATAGTATTAGGGATATAAATAGAGTATTACTTAGTACTATAAATCCCTTTTTTAAGTTCTTAAGGAGATATTATTAGGTAGCTTTAAGTTCTAATAAGGATTACTTATATAATAAGTAGAAAGTTAGCTACTCTTTTATACTAAGCTCTAGTTTAATCTAGTAGTTATAAGAGTAATAAGGAGGTAAGGTATTACTAGCTATCTTACTAAAGTAATCCCTCTAGCCCTAAAGATAGGGGGGGAGTCTCTCTTTAACTAGTTATTAATTTTTAGCTTTATTAACCTCTAGTAAGCTAATACCTCTTTCTTCTTCCTCTTACTTATTTATAATTATTAAATTAAGCTTATATAATAATATAGAACCTAATTTAATATTAATATATCTTAGGTTCCTCTTAAACCCTATAGTACTAATAAGCGCTATATTAAGATTTCTCCTTACCTACTAGGCCTCGAGGGTAAGGGGTTTAGGCTTCTAATATTATATAAGCTAGGTCTAATCTATAGTTAGCGCTCCCTTTAATACTATATTTATCTTCTATAAGTTATTATTATATCCTAAGTCCCTAAGCGCGCTACTTCGCTATAGAATTTTTATAAGGGCTTTTATCTTACTTATTATAGCTTTCTAGATATTATATAGCTATTCCTTAGCTTTAAATATAGCTTAGTAGTATTTAGTATTAAGTTAATACTCTATATTAATTTTAGCGGGTTAGAGGAGGTCCTTAGCGTCTTATATAATTATTTAGGGGAGGTCCTAGGCTATAGGGGTATTACTTAGCTAATATAAGCGCTAATAGCATATATCTACGCTAATATTATAATAATTAAACTATAAGTAGCTAAGGATAAGGTCGTATCTCCCTATATTAAGTTAGAGGAGGGGTATTTATATTAATTCTTAGTAGTCTACTTATATATAAGTTATCTATACCTCGGTTATAATATCTAATAGCTCTCTATTAAAACTAGTAGCTAGAATAAAGTACTATAGCTTATTATATTTAGTATAGTAAAAATCCCTTAGTAAGGGGGTTATATAAGTATCTATAAGGCCTCTGGCCACTGCATAGTGATTTTACCTGCTCAAGTGCAATAGACCTTCTAACTCCGCGCCTCCTAATAATACATAGCCTTCGGTCACGTGATCGTAACCTGATAACCTCCTAAGTTACTAACCACCTTTCCTAACCATAGCCGCACTTATACGTGCCTATAGCCTCACGATCTTCAACTTTATATTAATAATAACGTGGTTTTTAATTATTCAACAGACTATAAAACTATCGACTTTTCCTCTTATATACTACCTACGCCGCTATTAAATACCGCCTCTATTACTGCTTTATCCGCTAGCTATGCTATTATTAGCAACGCTCTCTCTATTAGTTAGTATAAGCTATACTTACTAACGTTTACCTAGGCTACCTAGGCTACCTCTACCTTAGTAATATAGAGGACCTGCTCGAAGAAGGGCTACTCTATAGGGTATATAATAACCTACTAAACTTCTACTACTAAGTTTACTTACTTAGCTCTAATACTATCGCGCCTTATAGAGTCCCCTATAGGGGTATTAAAGTAAGCCCTCTTAAGGGCTATACTAATAATATACTCTCTATATATAGTAGAGTAGTTAATAAAGGAGCGGGTTTTATTAATTATATCGAGGCTAAACTCTCTAGTAATCCCCTCTATATTATTTATATTAAAAGGTATACCTCGCTTAGGCTTAGTATATTTATATATAGGGTTTAGTATTAATATAGTTAAGGGATAAGGATAAGGAAGAGGGAGAGATATAAAGCCCTACTTATAGTAATAGAGCTTCTTATACTTCTAGCTATAAGAACCTCTTAGGAAAGACCTCTTTAGTTAAGGAGTTACCTCTTATATAGTAGCGTTTACCTTACTAGAAGGTTAACCTTTTAGGTTAAGGAGTTATCTTATATAGTAGCTTTCGCAGCACCTTACTAGAAGGTTTAGTAAGGGCGTTGCTACGAGAGCCTTAGTAGCCCGTTCGGCTCTAATATAATTAGCCCTAGTACGGCGCGCGTCTAACTTTATATAAGGGTTTACTTATAAGTAGTAGGAATATATAGGGTTCTTATATTACTTTCCTTAACTAGTAGAGGGTATAGGTTAAAATACCTATATAGTATTTCCCGAATTATACCTACGAACTAGGTGAATTTATTATAGTCTTTTTGCGAAGGGGCTGCAGCGTAATTCCGAGCTTAGTAAGTATTTATAAAAGCATAGCTATTTACTCTAGTATTAAGAAGGGCCTTAAGGCGAATACTATATCTATTATAAACTAGGACTAACTCTTTCTCTAGTAGCTTACTACTAATTAGTTATTATAAGTTAATAGATACTATTACTAATTACTAATCTCTTTAGGTCTCCCCTAGTAAGGAGTTTATTTTTACTAGGGGCTCTAGTTTTCTACTAGCTCTAGGTTACTACTAGTAGCCTTAATAGGCTTAGTAATACTTATAATAGCTCTAGCCCTCTTATAGGAGTAATCCCGCGAGGTATAGCTAGTATTACTATAGATAAAGCAGGCGCCCTAGTTATAGAGCTTCTTATATAAAGCCTCGGGGATATAGCCTTAGTTAGTATAGGCTTAAGTATAAGAGTTCCCTCTACTAGAAGGTTTAGCGCGGGCTACTAGGGCGGGGCCTTATATAGTAGTTTAGTTAGCTAAATAGGTATTAGGAGGCGCTATATTATAAGCTATAGTATAGACCTAGGTAGTATAATCCTAGAAGTTAAGGGCGCTATTTATATAATAAATAGAGTACTAATTCTAGAGGGAGGTAAGTAACTTCTTATAGAACTTCTAATACTACTAAGATTCTAAGAGCTTAGCTTTATAAGTAAATTTAGTAAAAGTTACTTACTTAACTTAAATATCCTTAAATAAGATAATAAGGGTATTAAGCTTTATCTAAGCCTTATTATATTAAACTAGGTTTATAAAAATACTTTTTAGCTCTTTAATAAGCTATTCTACTATAGTAATTTAAAGGGGGTTACCTAAGAGGAGAGGGGATAAAATATTATAAGTAGTTCCTCTAAGGCGTGAGAGTATATAATTAAAGTATTAGGATTCGCTATAATACTCCCTACTATTAAGGTATATCTTAATATAAAAAAGCTAGGTATTAAACTTTAAGTACTTAGGATTAGTACCCTTAGTACTTATAAAGATAAGGACTTTAGGTATCCTAGTAGAGCAGGTATTACTATAGCTAGTAGTTAATATAAGTAAACTAGAGCGGACCTAACTCTTAAGGTATATTATTTAGCTAAGGATCGCCTAAAGTATAGCGCTATAATTACTAGAGGGAGGGCTTATAGGGGTGGGCGTAGTAGTTATATTATATTTAAAGCGCTAAAGCAGGGCTTTATTAGTATCCCTTACCTTATTACGCTCCTCTATAATAGTAATAGTATTATATTAGGCCTAATTATACTCCTCTTAGTAACGCTTAAGTATAGTAGATTACTTAGCGTTATTAATAGTAATATAAGTATCCTCTAGGCGCTCCTAGAGCTCTTGATTTTTATATTCTAGGTATAGAGCTATATTATATAGTATATAAAGGTTATTACTAATAGTAATATATCTAGTATATAAGGCTTAAGACTTAGTACTTTAAGTAGCCCTTTTTATAAGCTAGTCTTAAATCTAAGTAAGGGTTAAATCGGGGTTATTCTAAAATAGCTATATTATATTATTAAGAGTAAGAGTAATCTTCTAGCCCTTATCTAGGTAATTATAGTTAATAACGAGGAGGTTAGGGAACTTCTATAGCTTAGTAATAGCGCTCTAGGCTAAGCTCTTATATCCCTCTATATTAAGGTCTATAAATAGGCCTTTAATAAGCTACTTATATATAGGTTTATTTAGGTTTAAAACCTTTAGGTCCTCGCATAGGGGAGTATTATAATTAGGTAGCGTAGTATAGTAGTATTAAAGGGTTTTAATATAAGGCTCTAGGAGCCTTCTAGTATTAAGTATAAGCATAGTCGCAGCCTTATAGCTATAGCTAGCTAGTTATAACTCGTTTAGTATATTAATAATAAAGTAGAGGGGGGGTATTAATTAATTTCAAGTTAGTTAGTTAGTATAGATTAATTAGCTTAGCGCTTAGTCGGGTGCTATACTTATATTAGTTAATTAATAGGGTTAGGGTAGTAGTAAGTTAAAATATTATACTTCTATCTCTAGATAATAGATAGATAAATATAGAATAGTATTACGAATAGCAAATAGGCGAAGGTTAATATACTTTAATTACGCTATATTAAGTAGATTTTGTAAGAATAGGTATATAGGTAGCAAAAGGGGCAGTAAAACAGCCTGAATAATAGATATTAATAGGCTAAGTAATATAGTAATGAAAGCTGATAAATTTAAGCATAAGGAGGTATTTTCCCTGGAATTAATTGATAGTATTAATGATGTTATTATTGATGATATTGTTGATGATGATGTTATTGTTTCTAAGTTATAAATCCTACCCTTATGAAGTAAGGGGTAAGATATTATGAAACGTAACAGCAAAGCAGTAGCTTATTAAGCAGAAATCGCGCTCGGATTACTATGTGGTCCGTGCGCAATTTCTGTATATTTATAGCTATAAAGCTAAGGATTATAAATATATATATATATATATATATATATATATAAGGTTATTGTTATTATTAGAATTTATATAGATTTTTAAAGTATTTATTCCATGAAGGAAATACATTTATAGTTATTACTTTATGTTTTATAGTTATTAAAGTATTATTAAAGAGATATTATATGGGTATATAACTATATATACTATAGTTATTTATTAAGGT
>JAVHLU010001036.1:0-39449 GCA_036785755.1 Colletotrichum ledebouriae
CTAGAACGTTAAATATTATAGTAGACGCGTTATTATACCTACTTATAATAGAAATCCCTATTAAAGACGTTAGGGAACTTAATAAGATATAGGATAATATACTAATAGGTATTAACTTTATAATAGAAGTATCTCTTGATAATAACTTTAAGGCTAAACTTATCTAATTATATACTAACTCTAAGTCCTAGAGTAGAGTATATAAGATACTCTATGAAAAGGCAGACGATATAGACCTTAACTTCGTTATATATAATAGTCTTCTTTACTATATTAACCCCTATACTAATAAACAAAGGCACTATATTCCAAAAGAGCTAGTAACGCCTTTTATTAAGGAAGCTTATAATAACTACTATTACTTTAGTAAGGAACGGATATAGAGAGCTATTAATAAATACTTTTCTATACCACGTCTTAAATAATAAGTTAATAATTACGTAGCTAACTACCCCTAATATAAAATAATAAATATAGAACGTTAACTACTACTTAGCGTAATATAGCTAATATTAACACTAGCTATCCCCTTCTATATAATTACTATAGACTTTATTATTAGACTTCCTAAAATACCTTTATAGTATTTAAGCTATAAAGTAGAGAACTTTCCACTTCTTAATATAGTACTTACTATAACTAATAAGTTCTCTAAAGCAACGCTCCTTATCCTAGGTTACTTAATATATACTACTAAGATCTAGGGATACCTCCTTCTATATAACCTCTAGTGTAGTAACTAGGGGATACTAAAAGCTATTATATCTAATTATAACTAAAAGTTCCTTTTAAGGTTTTAGACTATACTATAGGTAGAATTATATACTAAATTAAGATTCTTAACTATATATTATCCGCAAACTAATAGTATTTTAGAATATAAAAATCAAACCATCGAACTAGCTATTTATTACTTTCTTAACCTCGTTAATAATAACTAGGCAATATTACTACTAAGCTTTTAATATAACCTTAATAACGCCTACTTATAAGTTATTAGTTATTTATTAAACTAAATCCTATATAGTAAAAACACTAATAACGCGTTAAATATCTTAGGTAATACTAACCCTGAAATAAACCGTGAAATCTTCTAGGAGGAAGTAAAAATTTTAATCGCAGTAGCCTAGCTATATATAAAGGAATAGTATAATAAAAAACATCGTTTCTTTACTTTTAAGCTAGGCGACTAGGTATACCTTAAAATAGGATTAGGATATTATCTACTAGGACGACTAAACCTAAAGTATAGCTACTAGCGCATTCTATTTAAGGTCCTTAAATATATTAGTAAGTTAGTATACCGCCTCGATATTCTACCTAATATAGATATTCACCCGGTTATATCTATTATCTAACTTATACTAGCACTAGCCCCTAGTAGTAACCTATTTAACTACTAAGATAACTACTAAGGCCTAGTTAATATTAAGGAAGATAATAATATTTATTAGCTTAAAGTATATAAGTATTTTAAGATTAAAAGTATTCTTAAGAAATAAACCCTTGCGCGAGGAAAGGTATAATATCTAGTTAAATAAAAAGGTTACCTACTAATATATACTATTTAAATAGATAAAGACGCTATAAACGTAGACGAACTTATTACTACGTTTAAAAGTAAGGAATAAGAGATAGAATAGCTTTATAGATAAGTATAAGCTTAAAGACCTATCTAATAGGGCGTTAAACTAGTATTAGAGCCTAGTAAAAGACTATTAAGGCGCTTAAGAGGGAGGCCTTATAAGAACCTAGGGGAATAATATAATATATATTATAAATAAGAAACGCGCTGCTTAAAGCGCCTTAAATAAATAAGTAGACTATAAAGAGTATTATAACTAAGGCCTTATTCTAAAATAAAGACGTTTAGCGCGCTTAGCGCATCTAAGAACTTTACCCTAATAATAGCGATATTCGCACCTATCCTATTAGTAAAGATAACTATACTTATTATACCTTCCCTCTCGAACTCCTTCCGCCCTTAGCACTATAAGAACCTTTATAAATATAACCGCCCTCCTCGCTAGAAGGTTAACCCCTACTCTTACTTAACTAATAAGAAAAATTAGCGCTTAAGCATATATATATAAAATAAATTTATATTACTAGGTAATCCTACTAGTTATTACTACTACCTCTACCTACTTAGTATTAAGCGTATTTATCCTCTATATATATATTTCGCTAAAGAGCGTTAATGCCTTTAACCCCGTTACTATACTATTATTACTCTTATATATCTCCCTTTATTACTATTATCCTTATTAAGACGTTAAGAAATCTTACTAACGCTCTATATCGTTGCGCGCTTAGCGCTACTAGAGCAACTTATATTATATATACCTAGGTATTACTTTACTATAAATAGATAACGCTCTAAATATAAAGACGCTAAGTATATTACCCTTAACTATATTTACTACTACTTACCTAACGTCGAGATCCCTTATAATAAGCCTAGATATTATATTTATAACTAAGAAATCTTTAAGCGCGCCCTTAACTAAGAGACCTAATATTATAAAACTAGTTATAATATTTCTAATACCCCGTTTATTATCTACCTAGGTACTAACGCTTACTTAGTTACCTAACTACTATCTATAAACTAAATTAAGTTCTACTACTAATTCCTTAATACTATCTTAAATAATAAGTAGCTATCCCTCTATAACGCTATATAGAACTCCCTTAAATATAACCTATATTATACTATTAATATTACTAGTATACTTATTTCTATTAATTCTAGAGAGGCCTTAAGTAGAGATAATAAACCCGTTGCTACTAGACGCGACTAAGCTAATAAGACTATTAATACTAATTAGCCTAAACTATCCCTTAACGCTAGCTAACCTAACTAAGCTACTAACGCTATTAAATATATTAAACCTCGACTATTAACTAATATTATTATAACTAGTACTAGATTAACTCCTATCGCTTAGAATAAGACTAATAAGATAGCTACTCCTAAGAAGCAAGCTACTAGTATTAGCACCCCTAATATAACGGATATTATTAAGGCTATCGAGGGAATATAAGCCTATAGTAAACGCATTAGCTATATTACTATACTACTTAATAGATATAAGGAGACCTAGATCGCCCTAACTATAGCGCTCTCCGAGGGTTATATTACTAATACTAGCGCTATTACCCTTAACCTAGGCTAATTTATTAAGTTAGCTACTAATAAGTTTAAGTTTATTATAGTAACTATTCCCTAGGGACTAACGTAAGAAAGCCCGGGCTTCCTTAGCCTAGAATAATACCTTATTACTAAGTCTTCTACTAAGTATATAGCGTTAGCTACTAGCCTAGAGGATCGCCCTAATATTAATCCTTCTTCTAACGTTAGCCCCTTTAATATTATTAATACGCCTAGCTCTACTAAGACGCCTAATACTACTACTAGTATTAAGAAAATCGTCGTTATAAACTAGTAATCCCGCACTTACGTTACTAGCTTCTATCGCCTTACCCGTTCCTATATAAAGTTCCTAACTACTTAAGAGGTAATTAATATATACCTTTAGCGCCTCTATTTCTTTAACGCTACTAACCTTATAGCTACCTACTACGCTAAACGCCTTACCCTATATACGCTTATCTAGAATAGCTCGATTATCCTTAGTCTATATATATATATCCGCACCCTTAACTTATTTATAACTAAACGAATTATAAGTAACCCGGAGTTTAGTACTATATTACTATTCTTTATTATTAAGTAGATACTATAATATAAGTTTCCTAGTATATATATTAAGAATAACGCTTATATTAGTTAGGCTATAGTTAATAGTAACGACTTAAGCGCTATCTA
This sequence comes from Colletotrichum ledebouriae, assembly GCA_036785755.1. Taxonomy (NCBI): domain Eukaryota; kingdom Fungi; phylum Ascomycota; class Sordariomycetes; order Glomerellales; family Glomerellaceae; genus Colletotrichum; species Colletotrichum ledebouriae. Next base: position 3,833 of record JAVHLU010001036.1, read on the forward strand.
GGCTCTCTTAGACCTTAGTAACCCTAAGGCTATAGATATAGCTAACTTTTAATATAAATACGCTACTAACCTTTAAGGCCTTTATACTAACGTCGCCTCCGTCGCTACCTCGATTATTATAATTAAAAATAATAGCGTTACTAAGGTATACCCTAAGGTTAGTAACGAATCTCGCTACCTATTCCTAGAGTAATATAAGGATAATACCTAACTAGCTACTACTTATAGTATTAGTATTAACTAACTCCTAGTTATAACTAAAGAGATTATTAATAACGAGGACGAGGACTACCCCGACCTCTTAAAGATAACTAATACTACGCCTAAGACTCCCTTAGCCTAAAGTAGGATATAATTAAAATATATAGAATAGAAAGGAAGTAAGGTTATATATAGTTACTTATATATAATAGTATAGCTCTACTTACTAGTATATTACTATAATAGGAGGTATAAATTAAATTTCATACTATATATCGCAGTTAACGCCTTTTTATTCTTATATAGGTAATTAATACTAAACGCGCTTAGCGCGGTTATCCCGCTTAAGGGCGTCTAATGCGTTTAATACGTTAAATATACCTAAACGCGTTAACCCTTATAAAAGGGCTTATCGCTTTTAAGAAAAAAACCTTTGAAATTAATAGCAGTTTTCACCTATAATTTTCGCCTACTTCGTGGACCGTATCATAAGGCTTCGCCCCTTTATTTAAGCAAGGAATATATTTATATAGGTATATAGCTAGGAGGTTATCTAAGAAACTAGAGAATAGAATATAATAAGTAAAGATTACTTATTTAATCTTATCTACTATACCCTCTAGTATATTTAGGCCTCATTATATTAGTTCTTTCTCCTACTACTCGTTAACCTCTATTATAAGAGTTATATAATTAATCTAGAGTTGCTTAATGTATCGTTTAGTTAGGAATATTATTTTCGCCCGCTTACCTAGTAGTAAAAGGTTCTTAATTATAGAACTTAATACTTAAAATAATTAATACTCTTTTTAGATATTCTTAAGCTTTATTAATTAGGGGGCGTGTGATATTAACTAGGCTGCATGAAATATATGGATCCAAGTCTAAAATCTATTACTAGTCTACTAACGAATAATAATAAACTTCCTATTTTATATTCTATATCTAATAAGGTTAAGAATACTAGGTTAGTTAGTTATGTTTTAATAACTTACCTAAGTTAGTATTAAGATCTTAGGTTTCTAAATCTAAATTAGTCTTACTTAAAATATCTATAATATTGGTAGCATTATTTGAATTAGAGTCTACCTCTTCTATAATATTTAGTAGTTAGTCGTATCCTAATAGGTTAATATTATTAGTTATAGGGGTGGGGATTAATCTCTATTCTATTAATATCTATATCTAAGGACTTAGTATCTAAATAACTAGTTCCCTATGGCGAGTATTACTAATCTACATCCTACTAGCCTAGGGGTCTATAATTACTTAAATATTATATAACTTAAGGTATATTTAGTATTAAGAGGATAGACTAGTTAGAATCTCCTAGATAAATATAAACCTAGATTTCTCTCTTACTATAGCTTATAACCTTAATAGCTACGAAGTAAGTTATATTATACATAGAACTCCCAGTAGCTCCTATACTTAACCCTTTAAAACTAAAAACTAAAACTAGCGAGCAGGTATTAAGTAAATCTATATTCCTTCCTAAGTCTAGGGAGATTATATTTATTCTAGAACCTTAGTTAGCCTATATAGCTCTTATTAGTGAATAGGGATAAGTAGTAGGTCTTAATAGTATACATTCTAGCTAGAACGGGTAGGTTACTTTATAGTTCTTTAAGAATAGTTAAATATTTACTCATAAGTTATTAGTTATCTTGATAATACTAGACTTTTTAGTTATTATTATAATAGCTATATTAGAATTAGCTATAACCTTCTCTTTCCCATTATATATTATAGGCTTATATATAACTACCCGCAAAGATAGAGATCGTAACGTCTTTAAAAACTTAGGACTAACTTACATCAAGTTAACTAGCGAAATCTCAAACTAAATATTAGTAGCTAAGTATTAAATATTAATAAGGGGCTTACCCTTATAAGCTACTATAATAGTTAACCTAGGGCCTCTAGCCACTACATAGTGATTTTATATGCTTAAGTATAATAGACCTTCTAACTCACCGGCCCCTAATAATATATAGCCTTTAGTCACGTGATCCTTTCCTAATTATAGTTATACTTATATATACCTATTATCTAGATAGCCTCACGATCTTTGACTTTATATGAATAATAACGTAGTTTTTAATTATTTAATAGACTACGAAACTATTAACATATCCTCTCGCATACTACCCGCGCTGCTAATACTACCTCTATTACCGCTCTATCTGCTAGTAGTCCTCTTATTTGATCAGGTTAGCTAACGCCTTTATAGCTATGCTATTATTAGTAACGCTCTCTCTATATTATAGTTAGCGTAAGCTATACTTACTAATATTCCCCTAAGGGGCCTAGGCTGCCTCTGCTTTAATAGTATAGAGGACCTCCTTAAAGAAGGGCTACTCTATGGGGTATATAATAACCTACCTAGCTTCTACTACTAAGTCTACTTACTTAGCTATAATATAATAAGAAGTATCCCCTCTAGGGGTATTAATAAGAGCTTTCTTAAGGGCTATATTAATAATATACTCTCTATATATAATAGAGTAGTTAAAGAAAGAGTAGGTTTTATTAATTATATTAATACTAAACTCTCTAATAAGCTTTTCTATATTATTAGTATTAAAAAGCATACCTCGCGTAGGCTTAACACTTTTATATATAAGGTCTAGTACTAACATAGTTAAGGATTTATTATAAGTTATAGGGATAAGGATAAGGAAGAGGGAGAGGTATAAAGCCTTACTTATAGTAATAGAGCTTCTTATACTTCTAGCTATAAGGACCTCTTAGGAAAGATCTCTTTAGTTAAGGAGTTATCTTATATAGTAGCTTTTATAGTATCTTACTAGAAGGTTAACCTTTTAGGTTAAGGAGTTATCTTATATAATAGCTTTTATAGCACCTTACTAGAAGGTTTCGCGAGGGTGTTACTATAAGAGCTTTAGTAGCCCGTTTAGCTCTAATATAATTAGCCCTAGTACGGCGTGTATCTAACTTTATAATATTAAGAGGATTTACTTATAAGTAATACGAATATATAGGGTTCCTATATTATTTTCCTTAACTAGTAGAGGGTATAAGTTAAAATACCTATATAATATTTCCTGAATTATGCTTGCAAACTAGGTAAATTTATCATAGTCTTTTTATAAAGGGGCTGCGGCGTAATTCCGAACTTAATAGTTAACTTAGTTCGTTAGAGTAGCTTCTGGTTTTTAATAGGATCGGGGCCCTCTATCTTAGTATTTATCATATCTTTAATCTTAATATGTTCCTATAAATTAGATCTATAAATTCTTATAACTCTAGCTTATTATATAGCCTTCCCCTTAGTTAGTCTAGTTACCTTTATAACTTATTAGATATAGCCAGCTAGGTATTATAACATTATATCTCCCTATTTTTTCTAAGAATTTAATAAGCTAGCTTAAGTTATTATTATATTAATCTTTAATACTATCTTATCTAGCTTTCGAGATTCGTTATATATAATTCTTAGAACTAATATAACCTAGGTAGATAGATCTATAATACCTAAGGGCTTAATCTCTTCCTCAATATAAGATTCCTCTTAGTTAGTTAATAGAGTTACTAGGTCTAATATATCTTCTAGTAGTATAAATTTATAATGATATCCTCTGATAATAATATTAGTATAGTCTTATAGGTTATAAGTAGAGTTATCTAGAGTTAAAGTAGGAGGAGGTTTGTTACTAAAATTATAAAACAAGTATAGCTGTATAGAATAAATATCTATAACGCCCCTTAGTAGTTAAATACGTCTGATAAAACTATAGTTATAGAGAAATATTAGAGCCTTTATAATAGCTTACTCTTATAGTAATAAGTACTTTAGGGGCGATTCTAAATAATTACAATATTAATATCTAATTTAACTATAAGTAATATAATAGACTTCCCTATTTTATAATAGTTTTAAACTATTTATATATAGATTAATAAACTTCTTTTAATTTAATAACTTAGAGAGATTATTATCTTTTTACCTAAAGTTAATTCCTATATTATAACCCCCTCCATATACTTCTAGGGTTAATAAGACTATTACTAATTCTAAGAGTAATTAGTATTATGATATAAGCTATAGGGAGGGGGTCTAGGATAATTATATCATTACTACTAAATAGTATTAGGCTATTATTAATAGCTCTATCTAGAATTTCTCCTATATAAGTACGATTAATATCCGCCCTAACTATAAGTAGGTATTATAAGCGTATTATAAGATAGGATATAAGGGTATAGAACTATTATAACTAGATAGGTAGAATAGTAACTACTGTAGTTAGCTTATATTAGATAATTAAAATAAATATAAGCTAGCTATTAGGCTAAAGTCTAGTCTATACCTTAGCTAGGGTTCTATTAGGCTACTAAGTCCTCTAAGATCTAAGAACGGAGTCGTTTAGCGTTATATTATTCCTTAGCTTCTTATTTATCTAATATCTAGTAGGTATCTTAGATAATATAATAAGTAGATTTAAAGCTACTTAATACTAGTACTAATATACTTAATACCTACTAAGAAAAGTTAGTATTCTTTAGTCCTTATATAAACTAGTAAATAACCCTAACTAGAATAGTCTCCTTAGGTCTTATAAGTATTACTTTGTTACTTATATCCTTATAACTAGGTTTATATAAAAGGGATAAGGCTTAGTTATTAGTAAGCTAGTAAAGCTATATTAGCTTTCTACTTTATTATATTAATATTATTACTATTAGTCTCCAGGTCTACTACTTAGAATAGGAATTATTCCTTTAGAGAGCTCTTAATAATAGCTAAATTAAAATAATTAGTAGTATTATTAGAGGCTTTCTTAATAACATAAACTAGATATAAGATATTATTAAGATACGTTACTACTACTCCTTGATATTATATATTAATTATTCTCAAGACTTAAGAGATAGGAAGTCTTGTAGGCTCATACCTAACCTTCTTAAAATCCTACTTTAATTATATTAGCTATCTTAATATAGCTATAGAACTATTGAATATACTATAAGTTAATATAAGAAGGGCGAGATTAGCTACCTTATTAGAGGGCCTATTATTAGGAGGGGTTATAAATACTATAATAGCTAGGTTCTTAGTTATTTATTACTCTACCTAAGCTAACCCGTTTTCAAAATAATAAGCTTCTAGTTAAGATATTAACTTATCTATATCAGTATTAGGGTTAGATAGGTATCTAGAAATCTAATATAGTTATATAAGTAAGGTTAAATACTACCTATAGGTATCTAGAAATTTATAGGATAGAAATAGCTATCTATTTATAGGTATACTAGACTATTCCCTAGTTATTATAATAGAGTTAGTTATAGTTAGAATACTAATCTATAGCGTAGTTAGTTTATATTTATTATCTATAATATTAGCTTCCTTAATATTAATTAGCTAGCTAATAGTATTAGACCTCTCTAGAGTTACGAATTTTAATATGTAATATCTTATAATAATAATTAGCTTAGCACTCGTCTATATTAATACCTATAGAGCTATATAATAGGTTATTAATAAAGAGGGGTAAATAGATAGGGTTATATAGAGATAGGGGTATTATTAAAAATCTATACTAATAACACTATAATAACATATATAATAGCCTACTACTAAGTTATAATAGCCTATAAAGATTATAATAAGGGAATTTTAGCTTTTTAAATACTTATAATATATAGAACTTAATAGATTTTAATAATACCTCGGAGTAGGAGCTAGAACTAGCCTTATAGTTAGGGTGGATATAGTTATATATAAGCGGGGTTATTTCTTCTAGGTTCTGATCTAATGCTAAACTAGGCTAAATATGCTAAATGCGGGCCCTGCACGGTTGTCCCTAAAACGGAATCTCCGACCCGTTGGTTCTTGCCACGCCCCTACCTGGCACCTCTGGTACGTACCGAGCCCGGCAGCAACCCGACTTCCATTGTCGGGTCGTTCTATTTTCAAGCCCTTCAACTTCACCTCAACTTCATTAATTTGTCAACATCACATGCACTTTCGCCTTGTTCGACGCCCGAAGCTCTCAATGAACAAAAGACAAGCATCATGGAGTGGAAGCTTAATTACGACATGGTTCTCTGCATCGCGGCCTCCGTCGACGACGTGCCTACGCTGAGCTCTATTACCCTCACCTGCCGCGTGCTCCGCAGAGGAGTCCTCCCGATCCTCCACGAGATGGCCCTCACGCAAGACGATACACAAGTCAGGCCCGTCGATCCAGACGCCACCGAATTCACCTGCCTCCACGGCATCGACCAACATCGTCCTTACGCTGTTCCTCTGGTCCTTTGGGCCGCTGCCGTCCCGGACCTGCCTCTCCTGGAGACCGTCCTCGCCCGACGCAAGCATCACCTTTCGGCTCGTTTCCGCCATCCGCCTCGCACTTGCCAGCCTCACTGGCAATGGAAATCGCACCCCTCCGTCGTCGTCACGTCCGGAATAGTGACCCCCCTCCACGTTGCTGCAGAGAGAGGTCACGTCTCCGTCATCCGCTGGCTGCTGCGTCACTTGACCACCGACCGCCCTGAAGTTCTCGATGCCCCGGCAAGATATGTTTGCACCTGTCCCTCGGCTCACCTTCGCGTGCTGCGCGAAATCCACGTCATCTCCGAACCAGAGGGCGCTCCCCACGCTTCGCCCCTCCATCTTGCCCTCTGTCATGGCCATCAAGACTGCGCCCGGCTGCTCATCACCCATGGCGCCAGCTGGTCTAAATCAGTTCCTGGCTCCTGTGGCGTTACTGGCCTCATGATTATGGCTGCTAATGGTCAGCTGGCCCTCCTCGACTGGCTCATCGACCGCCGCCTGCTCAACGACATCGCCCTGCTCCAACGAGACCACATGTGCCTCACCCCACTTAACTACGCCTCTGTCTGCCGGGGTGGTTGGGTGGCCAAGGCTATCGTCAAGAGACTCCAGCCCGCCCGCGCCTCCCTCGACGACTTCCACACCTGCGACAATGCTTTACACAGCGACTCGAGCGACTGCGGCATCCACGACGACACAAGTTTCCACTCTCGGGAAGCGTGGTCCGACAACTTGGAGTCCTGCCCAGTTTTTACAGCCCGCTGCATGGCGAACAGCGACGTCGTGGACCAATTGTGCCAAACAAGCCCCCCGAACTACCACACGCTATGCTTGGACGTCGCCGACTGGCAGATAGAGAATGGCGAGCGCTGATCTTGTTGAGTATCGGTTGCGCATGCCGATTTAAACACCTTCATGGGTGGACGGCTTTCATTGCTTCTTCTTGGGCATAGCGTTGTATGTTATTATTGATGGTTGGTGTTCGGGCCTGGGCCATTGCTATTCATCAAGGGTCAAGTTTGTCAGGACTGAGAAACACTAATTCTTTGTCTCTCCTTTCGCACGATACCCGTATTTCACTAGTTCGAGAATTGCGTACTTTATAAAATAGATATGAAGCTTGGGAGTCTATAACTTGCAACGAGGTCATAAGAGCCTGAGAACGGGACTTTTATTATAATGCTGTAATTAAGTCCTCTAATGAGTAAGCTCATATACAATATCAGAACATTAGGATGAATCCGCAATTATACTATGTTAAAGTTATGACTAGTGCCTCTTAGGGAGGTTTTGAAAAGGATATTTTAAAATAGTATATAAATATATAATATAAAGTTTTTAAGTTATTTAATAAATCTATTTTAGTGAAGCTATTAGATTTTACTAAATTATATAAAAGTTCTAAGTATTTTCTTATTTAAACTTTTTAAGTATAGAGCTTTCTTTCTTAGCTTGTTTTAGTTAAATAAGAAAATTATTTCTTCTATAACTATAATTAATAATCCTAAAGATCTCCTTAAGCTTTATTATAGTATTAATAATATCTTATTTTAGGGGTTTATTTCTCTTTAGTATTGTTCTTCTCTACTCTTAGTATATTAGATTTGTTTTTATATCTATAAGTTAGCTTTATATAATTAGCTTTATTAAGCTCGGAATTACGCCGCAGCCCCTTCGCAAAAAGACTATAATAAATTCACCTAGTTTGCAGGTATAATTCGGGAAATATTATATAGGTATTTTAACCTATACCCTCTACTAGTTAAAGAAAATAATATAGGAACCCTATATATTCCTACTACTTATAAGCAAACCCTCTAAATATTATAGAGTTAGATACGCGCCATACTAGGGCTAATTATATCGGAGCTAAATAGGCTACTAAGGCTCTCGTAGCCTAGAAACGCCCTCGCTAAACCTTCTAGCAAGGCGCTATAAAAGCTACTATATAAGATAACTCCTTAACCTAAAAGGTCGACCTTTAAGCAAGGTGCTAAAGGTGCTATAAAAGCCACTATATGAGATAACTCCTTAACCTAAAAGGTTAACCTGCTAGTAAGGTAAACGCTACTATATAAGAGGTAACTCCTTAACTAAAGAGGTCTTTCCTAAGAGGTTCTTATAGCTAGAAGTATAAGAAGCTCTATAAGCAGGGCCTTATACCTCTCCCTCTTCCTTATCCCTTAACTATATTAGTACTAGACCCTATATATAAAAACGCTAAGCCTGCGCGAGGTACGCCCTTTAATACTAATAACGTGCGAGAGCTTACTAGAGAGTTTAGTATTAATACGATTAATAAAACCTGCTCCTTTTTTAACTACTCTATTATATATAGAGAGTATATTATTAATATAGCCCTTAAGAGGGCTCTTATTAATACCCCTAGAGGGGATACTCGCTATTATATTATAGCTAAGTAAGTAGACTTAGTAGTAGAAGCTAGGCGGGTTATTATATACCCTATAGAGTAGCCCTTCTTCAAGTAGGTCCTCCGTACTATTAAGGCAGAGGCGGCCTAGGCCCCTTAGGGCTTGAATATTAATAAGTATAGCTTGCGCTAACTACTTTAATATAGAGAGAGCGTTACTAATAATAGTATAGTAAAGATAGTAACGACTTCTAGTAGATAAAGCGGTAATAGAGGCGGTATTAGCAGCGCGGGTAGTGCGTAAGAGGAAAAGTTAATAGTTTTATAGTCTATTGAATAATTAAAAACCACGTTATTATTAATATGAAGTTAAAGATTATAAGGCTATCTAGTATAACGGGCACGTATAAGTATAGCTATAGTTAGGAGAGGATCACGTGACCGAAGGCTATATATTATTAGGAGGCGCGGAGTTAGAAGGTCTATTGCACTTAAGCAGGTAAAATCACTATGCAGTGGCTAGAGGCCATAATTAGCTTTATAGTTTCTTAATAAACATTATTACATTCTTTTTAATATTATTCTTAAGACTACTATACTAAGGTTTATCAATACTATATAAGTGGCCACTTCTAGTATCTAATTTAATATGAAATATACTTAAGTAAATGACTTATATAATATTATTATTAATACGACTTTATTTAACTATTTACTACAAGGTTTACTTAGAAGTATATTTAATTCTAATTCAATTATTTTAAATTTGAATTTTAGTTCATAATTATGAACTATTATATAGTAAAGCTGTAGTCTTAAGAATTCTAGTATCTTAGTAACTAACCGTATATATCTCTTAATTATTAACCTTTATTCTAACTTATAAGAAGAGACGTAATTAATTATACTTAGACTTCCATTATATATATATACTGCTTGTATACTTAAACCCTATTTATAAGTTATATTAAAGATAAATCCCTATTAGGAAATATTATGTAGTATAAATATAAATCTATTAGTGTTTATAAGCTTATCACTATTGATATAATCCCTATTAAAGTATAGCTTCTTATTACTGAAACTATTCAAAGTAAAGCTGAATATATATAAGACGTTTTATAACTATTGGATTCCTAAAACATTAATATAGTGAACACAGGGGTTAGGTAAGGCAACAATATTATCTTAAAGATAGATAGGTAAAAGAGAGGTATCTAGAAGGTAGCTAGCGTAAAGGGATAATATAGGTAGTTAATAGAGGTAGTTTATATAACATAAAGAGTTATATAACATAAAGGTTTATATAACTACATACCTAACTAGATTATAGTGATTCTGGCCCTAGGCTCTGGAACTTAATAAAGGTTAAGATCTAACTTATTAAGTAATATAGGCAATTATCTCTATATTAGTAGTCTTGTCTCTTATACTAGCAGTTGCTTAATAAGCCTATTTAGATAAATTAGATAATAAATTAGGCGTTATTGATAATACTTAATCAAAGCGAAAAATAGCTAGTTTTAGCTAATTGCTTAAACCCTCCTTAAATAGCCCAAATTAGCTTAAGTAGTCTAAGTTAGCTGTTATCTTAATATTCTCTCTACTATATATATTACCTATCTTTCTATTTTAGGTATAAGAGAATAATTATAACTAAGGTAGCATAAGGCCCTATTAAGCTTTATCGTTATTATAGCATTAGCTAGGTTATCTTTACTATTTACCTACTAGATCTTAGAGCGCTTATAGTACTTATATAACTAATAAAGAGCTATAACATTAATTATTAAGCGTTTTCTCTTTGTAGTACCTAGCTTAACTAAGTATTTATATAGTAAGTATACCGAGTGTCCCCTCTAGGGGTATTAATAAGAGCCCTCTTAAGGGCTATGCTGATGATACGCTCTCTATATATAACGGAGTAGTTAAAGAAGGAGCGGGTTTTATTAATCGTATTAATACTAAACTCTCTAGCGAGCTCTCGCGCGTTATTAATATTAAAGGGCGTGCCTCACGCGGGCTTAGCGTTTTTATATATAGGGTCTAGTGCTAATATAGTTAAGGGATAAAGAAGAGGGAGAGGTATAAGGCCCTGCTCGCAGCAGCAGAGCTTCTTATGCTTCTAGCTATAAGAACCTCTTAGGAAAGACCTCTTTAGTTAAGGAGTTACCTCTTATATAGTAGCGTTTACCTTTAGTACCTTACTAGAAGGTCGACCTTTTAGGTTAAGAAGTCATCTCGTATAGTAGCTTTCGCAGCACCTTGCTAGAAGGTTTAGCGAGGGCGTTTCTAGGCTACGAGAGCCTTAGTAGCCCGTTTAGCTCTAATATAATTAGCCCTAGTGCGGCGCGTATCTAACTCTATAATATTTAGAGGGTTTACTTATAAGTAGTAGGAATATATAGGGTTCCTATATTATTTTCCTTAACTAGTAGAGGGTATAGGTTAAAATACCTATATAGTATTTCCCGAATTATACCTGCGAACTAGGTGAATTTATTATAGTCTTTTTGCGAAGGGGCTGCGGCGTAATTCCGAGCTTAATAGTAAGTTTACGTGTATATATATTATAATAGGTATAGAGTTAGTAATACTAACCTAATATAATATTAAGGTAATTATAAAGGCTAGGTTAGTATTAGTAATTATATTATGGATCTCTAGGGCTATTATACTATATATAATCTCTTTATACTTTGTAAGGCTATAATAAATAATATTGCTATACATTATAACAATTGCCTTATTCTATTAACTAGTGCATTCCGTTAGGAAGGTTAATCTTTACCTTTTAGGAAGCTAGGCCTACCTAAGAAAACAAACTCCCTTATTATTATTAAATCCCTATATATTAAAAGCTTAAATCTAATTAGGTTTTTAAAGGACTAAGCTAGTTTATCCTAGGTCTAGATAAATATAGGTCTATATAGCTTAGCTTAGTCTATATAACTCTTAATAGCCCTTATTAGCTCTTATTAGCTCTTATTAGCTCTTATTAGCTCTTATTAGCTCTTATTAGCTCTTATTAGCTCTTATTAGCTCTTATTAGCTCTTATTAGCTCTTATTAGCTCTTATTAGCTCTTATTAGCTCTAATTAGCTCTAATTAGCTCTTTATAAATAAGCTTTAAATATATAATAAGGCTCTAGCTAGTAGCTAGTAGGAATAGGTACTTAATAATATATTTATATCTTTATATTAGGGTTAGATAGAGTTAATTATTACTAGACTTAGTAAATAAAACTTTAAAATATAATATCAAGTAGTTATTAAGGATTACTCTTCATAATATAGTTATTAAGGATCGCTTCTTAATTTCAAAGGATCTCTTTACGTATCTTCTTTATAAGGTACTTATAGATCTTAAGTAATATATAAGCTATAAAAATAAATACCTACTCCTTAGTATAATCTATAGTATACTTACTTTTTACTTTCAATTATCTCTCTTAATATATATAGCTCTAATAAGGCCAGGAGGTATAGAAAAGACTATATATTAAAAACAGAGTATTATATAAAGAATATATTATACTATTTGCTTATTAAGTAATTATAAGGGGTTAGACCCGAGTTTATTTAATAAGAGGTTGCTATAATACTATTTATTTACGCTAAAGAGGAAAAAAGGGGAAGCTTTCCTCTCTAGTACAGATTTCGCTAGTCTATAGGGAATAACTAGGTAGGCCCTAGGTAGGCTCCCTAGGGCGGTGAACCTAGGTAGAAGCCTAGGTAGGCTTAACCTAGGCGTAGCTTATAATACTATCCCCCCTCCTAGCTAATCCCCCCCTAAGTATAGGCTAGGTTGCTATTATTATCTATAACTAGCCTATATAGGGCTTTATACCTATTTACTATAGTAGTCTCTATAATAGCCTCTATAGACTCCTAGGTAGGCTCTATATACCCTTTCTACTTAACTAGGACCTCGCGCCTCTGCCCTCGCCTAACTACTTTCTTTTACGCTATATATATCTCCTCTATATACTACTCGAATTTGTTATTATTAGTTATAATTAGTAGTAGCTAGGGGTCCGTCCTTATTTATATAAGTAAGGGGTCCTCTAGTGCCCTCTAGAGGAGGTTTATATAGAACCTCAGGTAGATATTACTAGGTATATCTAACTTAATAATATATAGGCTTAGGACTCGTGGTATAATATATTTATAATATAACTATAATAGCTTCTTACTAAGCCTAGGGCTCTTATAATTAGCTATTAAAAGCTAAACCTTATTACCTACCTAGTACTCCTCTATAAATATCTTATACTAGTTTCCGTTCTCCTCGCTATACTACTAGGTAGCTATAATACTTACTTAGATAAAGTTTATTACTTCTTATAATCTTATTACTAGGAGAGTAGCTACTATATCCCTAGAGGGGGTCTCTTCTACTATATTATCTACTATAAGTATAGGGTTAATATAGTACCTATATTATAAAAAGAATAGCAAGAGCTTAGTTATATTACTAACCCTATTATAGAGCGCTAGCTAAGTAATAAGTAGGAGCTACCCCTAGTTATCCTACGCCTAGGTTATAAATACTTATAAGATAGCTTATATCTCCTAGTTCTACCTCTTAGTATTAATATTAGTCTATAGGTAATATGGATTACTTAATAGCCTCTTTATATTAGTAAGGTAATAGGATTTAGCCTAGAAGTAGCTTACTTAGTTAGACCCTTAATTACTAATTATAGTATTTAAGAACCTATAGAACTAGAAGTAATAAGGAAGGAACTAGTAGGTATAAGCTTCTACCTCTATAGTATCTATCTCCTCTAGTATTACTAACTTACCTAACCTATTTACTCTAACCTATAAGTATTAGCTAGTATTATCCTTTATAAGTAGTAAGTCTATAATAAAGTCTATAAAAAGGTCTAAGTATAACGAGGTAGGTATTAATAGGGGCTTTAGGAAGCCCCTATTAGCTTACCTCTAGATATATATCCCTCTATAGATATTATAGTTCCTTATAAATCTCTATACTATTTATAATTATCCTAGCTAGTAGAACTACTAGCTTATTATTTCTAGCGTGCTATTATAACCTAGGTAGGTAGTTATACTTAAGTCGTAGCTCTATTAAATAATCTTTATATAGAGCTCCCCTAGTAAGTTATTATTATCCTCACCGCTAAGTACCTATAGCCTCCCCTTAAATATTAGCCTCCCCTAGCTATTAATATTATATTTACTAATTCAAACCTTAGCCTTTATATCTAGTAGGAAGCCCTAAAGCTAGTAAGTCATTATATAGTATATAGCTTTATATATTATATCCTTCTTTATAGTTTCTACCTATAGCGCCTATAGTTTAGGGTTACTATTAAAAACTATAATACCTAGGATATTAATATAGCCCTTTTAACTTCTCCTTACTAGGGGGCTAGCTATAAGGTCCCTATAGGGGTAGGCGTAGTTTAGTATTAGCTATAAGACCCTCCCCTATTTCTATTTATTATCCTACCCCTATAGCGCGTCCTATTCTCTCTAAGAGAGGGCGTTAAGAGCTATTACTTCCTTACTAAGGCGGTATTTAATAGTAAAGTTATACTAGGATAGCTCCTCTACTTATTAGCTCTAGCGCTTTATAAGGTGCTACTTCTTTATAAAGTATTTAAGCCCCTAGTAGTTAGTTAGTACCTTAAAGGTAGTTATATTATATAGCTCTACTCTCTATATAAATAGATAAGAAAGGACTACTAGGGGCTCCTTATTATGAATAAGATAGTTATACTCTATAGGTAAGAGCTTCTATGAGCAAAACGCTATAGGATACTAAGTACCCTCTAAGTTAACTTATAAGAATACCCCTCTAGTATAAATCCTAAATATTTAGTTTTAATAATAGTTTTATCTTTTATATTAAACTAGTAGAGTACTAGCTAGGTATTAAAAAGCTACTTAAGCTATAAGAAGGCTTATTCTTAAGTATCTCCTTATTAGAATATTACGTTCTTCTTAATAAATAGTATAAGTAATCTAATAATATCCCTATATTTTAGTATAAATAAATTATAATAGTTTATAAACCCTAGGAAGCTCTGGACCCCCTTCAGGGAGGTAGGGGGTAGCTACCTAGTAATTACCTAGAGTTTCTTAGGGTTATAAGAGAGGCCCTCTCCTATTTTTCTAATAAACCCTATATACTTAACCCTCTTAACTAAGAACTCGTACTTTATAAGGTCGAGGTTTAGGCCTATATTTACTAGCCTCTAGAGGACCTCCTAGACCTTCTACTTATATTCTTCTCTTATTCTATTAGAGTAAATTAATATATTATTTATATAAGTAGTAACGAAGGTATTAAGGAAGTCTTATAGGGTACTATTAATATATTACTAGAAGCTAATAGGGGCGCTAGTTAGGCTAAATAAGTAATCTACTTACTTAAATAACTTATACTAGGTATAGAATATAGCTCTCTCCTAATACTCCTCTACTACTCTTAACTTATAGAAAGCTATTACTACGTCTAGCTTAGTATATTACTTAGCTATACTTACTTAGTATAATATCTTGGAGAATAATAAGAGGGGGTAGTAATCTTTCTTAATAATTATATTAAGAGCCCTATAGTTAATATAGAAACGAATTCCTCCCCCTAGCTTCTTTATAAAGAGTATTAATACTCTAATATATAAGCTACTAGCCTTAATAAAACCCTTATCTAAGAGGTATTATAAGGTCTTCCTTAATACTAGTAGCTTTTATCTTAATCTATTATAAAAGGAGCCTTAGGGGAGTAATAGCTCCCTTCTATCTAGTCCTAGTATAAGGTTAATCTAGTAATCTACTCCTAGTTACCTAGGGGGTAATAGGTAAGCTTTATTAGGGTTAAATAGGTTAGGAAACTCCCTTAAGACCTAGCTTAGTAGATAGTATTACTAATCCTCTTTTAGTTTTAAGTTTAAGCCTTTCTTAATATTTATAAAGCTAATAGCTTATACTAATACCGTTATAATACTCTCCTATAACTTACTTTATTATCTTACTAAGTATTAGTAGAATATAGAGAATATAGGGGTATTAAGGAACCTCGTAGCTCTTATTTCCTTTATAAGGGGCGTTTCTTCTTAGTCCTTTATATATAGCCTGACTTATCCCCTCCTATAATAGACTTAGCAAGCTATAATATTATAAATAAGCTAGTTCTATTCTATCTAAGGGCGCCTTAAGAGGAGATTAGGATATAGGCTATTAACTATATATATAAAGATACGCTAGATATAACTACTTATTTCTAAGTTAAATACTACTATACCTAGCGCGTTACCGAGTAATAATCTACTAAGTATATACCCCCTTATAGATTAATATCCCTTCTTAATATATAGAAGGTAAAGGCGTTAAGCTAGGGAAAAGTTAATTATTATATAGGTATTACTCCTACTATCTACTAGGATATAAGTGTCACAGCGCTAAGTTAGACCTCCCTGAATTTCAGGTCACGTGACTTGCGGGTCACGTGATTACTAAGCGACTCTTTTGCCTTCCGAGGCTACGCTAGCCTATAGTTAGACTTTCTCCTTCTCTAACGTAGAATCTACTTAATATAGTGTAATTAAAGTATATTAACCTTCGCCTATTCGCTATTCGTAATACTATTCTACGTTTATCTATCTATTCTCTAGAGATAGAAGCATAATATCTTAACTTACTACTACCCTAACCCTATTAATTAACCGATATAAGTATAGCACCCGACTAAGCGCTAAGCTAACTAATCTACGCTAACTAACCTAAAATTAATTAATACCCCCCCTCTACTTTATTATTAATATACCGAATGAGTTATAACTAGCTAGCTATAGTTATAAGGCTACGACTACGCTTATACTTAATACTAGAAGGCTCCTAGAGCCTCACGTTAAAACCCTTCGATACTACTATACTACGCTACCTAACTATAATACTCCTATATGCGAGGACCTAAAGGTTTTTAACCCGAATAAACCTATATATAAGCAGCCTATTAAAGGCCTATTTATAAACCTTAATATAGAGGGATATAAGAGCTTAGCTTAGAGCGCTATTACTAAGCTATAGAAGTTCCCTAACCTCCTCGTTATTAACTATAATTACCTAGGTAAGGGCTAGAAGATTACCCTTACCCTTAATAAAATAATATAGCTATTTTAGAATAACCCTAATTTAACCCTTATTTAGATTTAAGATATACTTATAAAAAGGGCTACTTAAGGCACTAAGTCCTAAGCCTTATATACTAGATATATTACTATTAGTAATAACCTTCGCACGCTATATAATATAGCTCTCTGCTTAGAATATAAAAATTAAGAGCTCTAGGAGCGCTTAGAGGATACTTATACTACTATTAATAACACTAAGCAATCTGCTACGCTTAAGCATTACTAAGAGGAGCGTGATTAGGCCTAACGTAATACTATTACTATTATAGAAGAGCGTAATAAGGTAAGGGATATTAATAAAGCCCTGCTTTAGCGTTTTAAATACGATATAACTACTACGCCCCCCCCTGCGAGCCCTCCCTCTAGTAAGTATAGCGCTACGCTTTAGGCAATCCTTAACTAAATAAAGCACCTTAAGAGTTAGGTCTGCTCTAGCTCGCTTATATTAACTACTAGCTATAGTAATACCCGCCCTACTAAGATACCCGAAGTCCCTATCTTTATAGGTATCAAGAGTACTAATCCTAAGTACCTAAAGTTTAATACCTAGCTTTTTTATATTAAAATACGCCTTAATAATAGGGAGTATTATAGCGAATCCTAACGCTTTAAGTATATACTCTCGCGCCTTAGAGGAACTACTTATAACGTTCTATCCCCTCTCCTCTTAAGTAACCCCCCTTAAATTACTATAGTAGAATAGCTTATTAAAGAGCTAAGGGGTATTTTTATAAACCTAGTTTAGTATAATAAGGCCTAGATAAAGCTTAATGCTCTTACTATCTCGTTTAAGAATATTTAGCTTAAGCAAGTAACTTTTACTAAACTTACCCGCAAGGCTAAGCTCCTAGAATCTTAATAGCGCTAGAAGTTCTATAAGAAGTTACCTACCTCCCTCTAGAATTAGTGCTCTATTTATTATATAAATAACCCCCTTAACTTCTAAGACTATACTACCTAGGTCTATACTATAACCTATATTATAGCGCCTCCTAATACTTATTTAGCTAACTAAACTGCTATACGAGGCCCCGCCCTAGTAGCCTGCGCTAAACCTTCTAGTAGAGGGAACCCTTATGCTTAAGCCCGCACTAACTAAGGCTATATCCCTAAGGCTTTATATAAGAAGCTCTATAACTAGGGCGCCTGCTTTATCTATAGTAATACTAGCTATACCTCGCGGGATTACCCCTATAAGAGGGCTAGAGCTACTATAAGTATTAC
The DNA here is from genome assembly GCA_036785755.1 of Colletotrichum ledebouriae. Lineage (NCBI taxonomy): Eukaryota > Fungi > Ascomycota > Sordariomycetes > Glomerellales > Glomerellaceae > Colletotrichum > Colletotrichum ledebouriae. The sequence continues at coordinate 22,101 of JAVHLU010001036.1, forward strand.
TAAGCCTATTAAAGCTACTAGTAGTAACCTAGAGCTAGTAGAAAACTAGAGCCCCTAGTAAAAATAGACTCCCTACTAGGGGAGACCTAAAAGGATTAGTAATTAGTAATAGCATCTATTAACTTCTAATAACTAGTTAGTAGTAAGCCGCTAGAGAAAGAGTTAGTCCTAGTTTATAATAAATATAGTATTCGCCTTAAGGCCCTTCTTAATACTAGAGCAAATAGCTACGCTTTTATAAATACTTATATAACCCCCTTATTAAGGGATTTTTACTATACTAAACGCAATAAGCTATAGCACCCTATTCTAGCTACTAGTTTTAATAGAGAGCTATTAGATACTATACCTAAGGTATAGATAACCTATATATAAGTAGACTACTAAGAATTAATACGAATACCCCTACTCTAACTTAATACTAGGAGATATAACCTTATCCTTAGCTACTTATAATTTAATTACTATAATATTAGCGTAGACGTACGCTATTAGTACTTATATTAGCTAAGTAATACCCCTATAGCCCGGGACCTCCCCTGAATAATTATATAAGATACTAAGGACCTCCTCTAACCCGCTAAAATCAATATAGAGTATTAACTCGACGCTAAACGCTACTAAGCTATATTCAAAGCTAAGGAATAGCTATATAACGCCTAGAAAGATATAGTAAGTAAGATAAAGGCCCCTATAAAAGTTCTATAATAAAGTAGCGCGCCTAGGGACTTAGGATGCGATAATAACTTATAGAAGATAAATATAGCGTTAAAGGGAGCATTAACTATAAGTTAGACTTAGCCTATATAGCGTTAGAAGCCTAAACCCCTTACCCTCGAGGCCTAGTAAGTAAGGAGAAATCTTAATATAGCGCTTATTAGTACTATAGGGTTCGAGAGGAACCTAAGATATACTAATATCAAATTAGGTTCTATATCGCTATATAAGCTCGATCTAATAATTATAAATAAGTAAGAGGAAGAAGAAAGAAGCGTTAGCCCGCTAGAGGTTAATAAAGCTAAAAATTAATAACTAGTTAAGGAGAGACTCCCCCCCTATCTTTAGGGCTAGAGGGACTACTTTAGTAAGATAGCTAGTAACGCCTTACCTCCTTACTACTCTTATAACTACTAGATTAAACTAGAGCTAGGTATAAAAGAGTAGTTAACCTTCTATTTACTATATAAGTAATCCTTACTAGAACTCGAGGCTACGTAATAATATCTCCTTAAGAACTTAAAAAAGGGCTTTATAGCACTAGGTAACGCTCTATTTATATCCCTAATACTATTTATTTAAAAAGCTAATAGATACTTAAGGTTTTATATTAACTTTTAAAAGCTAAACGGATTTACTAAGAAGGACTAATACCTACTACTCTTAATTAATAAAACGCTAAGTTAAATTAGCTAAGCTAGGTTATTTATAAAGATCAATATCTACTAGGCGTTTTACTAAATCCGCATCTACCCCGACTTAGAGGACTTAATAATATTCTATACCCGCTATAGCTCCTATAAGTATAAGGTTCTACCCTTCGGGCTCTATAATAGCCTAGCGACGTACTAATAGTATATAAATAATATGCTTATAGAGTACCTAGACGACTTCTATATAGTATATATAGATAATATCCTAGTTTACTTAGAGGACCCCCTCTAGCACGAAGAATACGTTAGAAAGGCCCTTATATAGCTACGCTAAGCAGGGCTTTAGGCTAATATTAAGAAGTACGAATTTAGTATAACTATAACGCGCTACCTTAGGTTTATTATTATAACTAAAGGGATTAGTCCCGACCCTGAGAAGGTTTCTATAATAAGGGACTAGTAGCTACTAACTATAGTGCGCAGCGTTTAGTCTTTCTTAGGGTTCTATAACTTCTACTACTAATTCGTTATAAATTATAGGAAGATCGCTAGGCTACTTACTAAACTTATAGCTAAAGGCGCCCGATTTAACTTTAATAGTAACTATATAATAGTATTTATAACGCTAAAAGAGGCCCTAACGTTAGCCCCTATCCTATACTACTAGAAGCCCAAACTACTTACCTAGGTTAAGATAGTTACCTCTAACTTAGTTTACACTACCGCCCTCCTCTAATAAGAAACTAATAATAGCCTATAGCACCCTATAGCCTATTTCTTAAAGACGATATCGCTAATAGAGATAAACTACCCTATCTATAACCGCGAGATAATAATAATTATTCTAGCGCTAGAGGAATAGAGGGCCGAACTCTCTATAGCTACCTAGCGTTTTAAGGTTATTATAAACTACTAACTACTACTCTACTTTATAACTAAGCAGCTCCTAAATATCCGCTAAGCCCACTAGTTAGGTATCTTAGCTAGTTTTAACTTCTATATCTAGTACTACCTAGGGCGTAAAAACGTACTAGCTAACGCCCTCTTATAGAAGAATAAAGACCTCTAAATGTAATAAGCTATCTATAAGTCTAACTATACTTAGGTACTACTATTACCTACCTACTTATCCCTAGAAGTAACGAGCGAATTACGCTAACTACTCGAATCCGCTTTAAGTTACCCTATAGTAACTATCAACGCTTTAGAGCTAGAGGATAAGTTAAAGAGTTACCTCCTAGTTAAGTATAGCCTCTAGTTAAACTATAAACCTAATATATTATTGCTTTATCTACTAAAAGCACTTATAGCTACTAAAAAAGAACGCTAGAGAATATAGGAAGGGCTCCTAACTATAGATAGGAAGCTTATAGTACTAGAGGAAGAAGACCTATATATAAGGTTAATTTATAAAGCTTATATTTAGAGGCTTATAGCGTACCTAGGTGAGAATAAGACTATTAAACTCCTAAAGGAACGCTACTACTAGCCCCGCCTAACTACTAATATTAAGTAGTATATTCGTAACTATTATACCTACTACTAAGTATAGAGGCTAAGAGATAAGCCTCTAGGCGAGTTAAGACCCCTACTAATACTAGACTACTCTCAGGAGCACGTTATAATAGATTTTATATCCTACCTACCTAACCGCTATAGGTATAATAACGTATTCGTCGTAGTATACCGCCTCTTAAAGAAGATAGTCTCCCTCCCCTACTATAAGACCGTTATAGCGTAGGACCTTATATAGTTATACTATACTTATATCTTCTAGTATATAGGTTTCCCTGCTACGATTATATCTAATAGGGGTCCTTAGTTCACTTCCGACTTCTAGAATAAGCTTTATAAGATATATAGTATAACTATATAATTAAGTATAGCAGGTTATACTAAAACCGACAGGTAAATAGAAATTCTTAACTAGTACCTAACTTAACGCTTATACCTATGGATAAACTAATTCTAGGATAACTAGAGCGAAATACTCCTTACTATAGACTTCGCCTAAGTGGTATTACTAAACGAAACTATAAGGCTTATGCTATTTAAAATCGAGCGAGGATACCTGCTATAGATAAGTTTTAACTAGGACTAGTATATATAGAAGCTCTTAATAACTAAGGAAAAGATTAACTAGGGTAACGCCTAATAGTTAGTATAAAACCTCTATAGTATTTAGGATATTATAAAAGGGAATATAGCTATAGCCTAATAATATTACGCCCGCGCTATAAATCGCTACTACTAACCTAATAACTTAGCTATTAGTAACTCCGTCTATATATTAATAGAGGGATAGCGCTAGGAAAACTCCTTAAAGTTATTAATACTATAGGACGGCCTATAGCTAATTAAGGCCGCGGGGCCCGGGGGGATATAGATACTAGACCTACTAAAGGAATATAACTACTACCCTATATTCTACTTAAGTAAGCTCTAGAAGGCTACTAGCAATCCTCTTCTAAGCTAGTTTAAAACCCTGCTACCCCCTATTAAGTTTAATAATAAGCTAGAATATAAGGTTATATATATAACCGCTAGCTAGTTATACTAAAGATAGTTATAATACTACGCCGACTAGAAGGGTTATAACTACGATCCTACTTAGTATAACGCTAAGAGTTTTAAGCACGCCCCCGCGGCGCTATAGGACTTTTATACTACTAACCTAATAGTAATAGGACTACTAAAACATCTTATAGCTTAGCTCTTAGCTACTACGCGAGACGAGGACCCCGCTACTATAGATAATAATAACGCCCTAGCATAAATATAAATAGGGAGGATACTACTAGAGAAATACTAGTATAGTAATAGATTAGTTACTATAGATAGCAACGCTAATAAAGGGGGGGGTAATATCATAGCGCTAAGTTAGACCTCCCTGAATTTCAGGTTATATAACTTGCGAGTTATATAACTTATAGGTTATGTAATTACTAAGCAACTCTTTAGCCTTCCGAGGCTACGCTAGCCTATAGTTAGACTTTCTCCTTCTCTAACGCAGAATCCACTTAATATAGCGTAATTGAAGTGTGTTAACCTTCGCCTATTCGCTATTCGTGATATAAGCTAGATATCCTTAATTAACTCTAAATTAAATAATAATAAGCTTCTTATTAGCTAGTTATTCCTATTTATATTCTTCCTAACTTAATATCTCCTCCTTAGTAAGCTCTAGGGCTTAACTTTACTCTATAGTATATATATAAAAGTATATAAAAGAAAATAAATAAAGAATTAAAAGATATGAAATAAAACATAAGAAATAAAAAAAGAGATAGTTACTATAAGAAAAGTCTCTAAAATATACTCTACAAGGGGCCTTTATAATAAGGACCTAGAAGAGTAAAAATAATATATGATAAATATGATTAAAGCAAAGAGCCCCTATAACCAGAAGAGAGTTATAAAAAGATTTATAAAATACTTTTTAAAGAAGGGTTATTTACTTTAAAAACTACTATTTACTTTAGAAACTACTTTTATATATAGTAGTATATTAATAAAGTAAATAAATAAACTACTTCTATATAGAAAAGAATTACTATATACCTTAATATTCTATATTCTAATCAAGGCTTTAAGGGGATAAAGAACTATATATTATTAAATATATATATATACTCCTTCTATGCTAAAGAATATTTGTATAAGAAGTATTATACTATAAAAAAGACTTTAAATAGTATAAGAATAGTCTATAGATTTCAATAAGCTTGAAGGGTTTACTTCCCTTTAGAAGCTAATCTAGACATAAAGGACAGAAAACAACATTATTAAAATAATAATAACATAATGTATTATAAAGGCTTATATATAATATTGATATATAAATAGAAATGAATAGCCAATTCAAAATAATCCATAATAATATATATTATACTATAATGATAATCTCTACAAAATAAGTAACTATTTATCTAGTCAGTACATATTATTATAAAGAGAGTATTAGAATTATTATACAAAAGAAGTTTACTTCTAAAGTTATAAGATAAATTATAACGAAGTCGATAATATAGGGCTTTAGAAGAATAAGAGATATGAAAAAGAGTTAGTCTTCTCTATATATATCTACTTAGATATACTTAAACCCTTATATGACTATAAAGCTATAAGATTTACTTTAGGAGTATAGGTAAATTCAAAGCTTATAAAGGGTCATCCTATTTTTCCTTATAAAAAGGTTTTAAAGGTTCCCTTGAATATAACTAAAGATGTTATATTATAAATATATATAAAGAATATTATTTTCCTTATTTACCTATAAAAGGTTATAAAGGTTTTTATATTATTCTTAAGATTTAATACTTAATAAAAGAGTAAAAGAACAAAGCTATAAAGCTAACCTATAAAGTAAAGCTATAACGCTAAGCTATTAAGCAAGCTATAAGGCTAAGCTATTAAGCAAGCTATAAAGCAAGGCTATAAAGCAAGGTTATAAAGCAAGGCTATAAAGCAAGGCTATAAAGCAAGGCTATGAAGTAAAGCTATAAAAGTAGTACTTAAAGGCTATAAACGACTCTTTATAAAAAATATTAAATATAACTATTAAGCTTATTTCCTCCTATAAAAATGTTTTTAAGCTATATATATATAAACTAAGTTTATTTCTCCTATAAGGTTTCTAAACTAGTGTTACCTAAGATTTCTTTATTCCTTATACTATTTCTAAACTATAAGGTATTATATATATACCTTCAGTAAATATATGTATACCTTGAGGGGGTATGTTGGAAATAGAATTAGATTTTATCTAAACTTAGGTTTCAAGCCCTATATCTCTATGAATGAAAGAGGTATATGAGAATAAAGAATATATCTGAATTCCCTGTTTTATTACATATCGAACGGTATATCGTTTGCTAATCTATACCTAGGGCTAATGCTTGTATCTAAGATAATAAGATAAGATTAAACCTTAAGGTTTAACTAGATCTAATAAGATTTGGCTAAATAGGTTTGAGATGTTAATACGGTATATAAGGTTTATACTAGCTAAACTAAGCTATATTAAGCTTAAACTAGCTATTTTACAGTTTATTCCTACTTCTGGACTTTCCGGAGGATTAACTATATATACCCTTCTTTTTTCCTAGCTTTTCTACGATTTAGAATAAGGATAATAATTCAATATATTCACCTATTCAAATCTAAATTTTCCTTTGAAATATCACGCCGTGCTTATAATATAGTTATAGGTATATTATATTTTTACTTTATCCTACTATCTTAATATTGACTTTATTATATCCCTTAATTGGAACCTAGTATACTCCTACTTATAGGAAGTCACTATAGGTAGCTTCTATAAGTATAATAAACTATATAATATTATTAAAATCTATATTATTACTCTAGAGTCTAGGCTTATAGAGTTGCGGAGTTAGTAGGTATTTAGTTATATATAAAATACTAACTTTAGGGTCCCCCTATAGTAGCTATATAGTTATTCCCTATGTATATATACTCTATTACTTAGTTTAAGCTTATAAGTATACTTTATAAAGTCATTATTATTATTAATATACCCCTCGACTAGGTAATAGAGGGATTTACCTCTCTAAAGGCGCTCTAAGCGTGGTTCTTTAAATATAATCTAGTACTTAGCTAATAAGTAATAGCTATAATAAGCTAAGTAGAGTCCTTTTTTTATTTATTATTTATATAGTTATAATTACCTTTTATAGCCCTTAGGTATAGATATTATACCTTATCCTCCTCTTTATAATTAATATATAATAGGCTTATATTTCCTAGGCGCTTCTAAGTTATTCTCTAAGATAGTACTCTTATTATATCCTAATATAGTAGGGCTAAATGCTCCTTAGCTTATTTTAAAATATAGGTTAGCTATTCTAAATATATTAAGGATAACCTAGGCGTCTTTTATATATCTCTTAATACTAGGAAGGTAGTATTTATATATAATTATATAATTATTTAGTATATGTAGACCTATATATCTTTATTATTATTACTAAGTATTATAATAAGATTTATAAACTACTAGTTAGGCTCCCTTACTTATAGAAAGCCATAAGCTTATACTTTAATAATAGCCTTCTCCTACTTTATAATCTATTTCTCTATATTATACTTTATAAATAGATTTTCTTATAATAAGAGGTCTAGGACTATGGTATAGCTACTCCTAGCTATAGCTCTAGATTTATAAGTATTAATATTAATACTCTTAAAGACCGTATATATCTAGTAGTTAATACCCTTCTCTATAGTTCAATATCGGTATAAGAGATCTAGGTAGATATTATTATAAATCTAGTCTTAAAGTATATATTATTACTTCTTATATACTTTATAGTATTTATCTCTAAATATATAATCTACGTAGTAAGCCTAGTATAGCTTGTAGTTTACTTTTAATAGGTTTATAATTAGTGTTTCCCGAATTGTGCCTGCGAACTGGGTGAATTTGTTGTAGTCTTTTTGCGAAGGGGCTGCGGCGTAATTCCGAGCTCAATAGGTTTATAATTATATTAGTATAAGTAGTAGTTATATTATCGCTTAGTAGTATAACTACTATACTATTCCCTATACCTCTCATAGGGTAGTTAGAGATATTTAGATAAGTTAGCTTTATAACCTCGCTTCTAAAGTAGCTTCAAAGCGTATTATTTATATTCTAAATAATAATATATAAGTTAATACTATCCTATAGCTTAAGGCTAGATACCTTTATATATAGGAGTTTAACTTAGAGGATCTAGTTACTATATCTATATAGCTAAGTAGTAGTTATTATAGTTATAATCTTATAATTAGGGGTTTTTAGAGTAGTATTTATAGTAATATTACACGTTTTACATTATTAAGTATTAGATTAGGCGTAATTACATATATATTAGTAATACTACTATATATATATAGCTTCTATATATATACTCTTATTTAGGCCCGTCCTAACCCCTTTTCTAGTATATACCCCGGTTGCTTTAGGCCTATATAGAGCTAGGCAAATATCGCTCCAAACTTCGCAGCGTATATTCTAGACCCTCTAATCTAATAGATATTAATTAAGCATAACCTAATATACTACTTATTATTCCTATTATTTCTAGTAGCATAACTACTTCGATCCGCGCAACCGACGTAGTAAGCTATATATTAGCAAATAATTATAATAGGTATATAAGCTAATTCTCTTTTAGAAACTAATTAATACTAATACGCTATTCCTAGCGCTTAACCGCACTACTACTAATATATACGTACTGGCAGAGGCTTTTATAACTTTAAGAGATCCTACGAGGGATTACTATTACTAATACTAACGCTAACGCTCCTAATACTAATATATGCTATAAGACCCTTTATAATAGCTATTAATTAAGACCCTTTTACTAAGCTAGTCTCGCCCTATGCCTCCGCTGCCTTGCTATAAGTATAGCGCTACTAGCCTTTATAGTAAAAACGCGTTATATCGCTATATATTTATAGATAACCATAGTTACTAATACTACTATAAACTCTACTATACTAACTTCTAATTATATAACGCTCTCTTCTAATATATTTATAACTCTTTATTATATATATATATACTATATATATAAGAGGGCTCCTAGCTCTACTCTACGTAAGTTAATACCCCTATATATAGATCTAGTACCTTTTTAAAAGGTTTTAAATTCCCTTATACTAAAGTAACTAAGAAGTCTGCGCTACTATTCCTATAGAGTCTCTACTATATTACTACCCTTACTAGCTAAGCTACTTCGCTTCTCGCTACTCGCCTCTATATACCCCCTTAACTACTTATACCCGCGCCCCCTTAGCTATGCTACCTTATGCTGTATATACTAGCGCCCCTGCTACTTCGAAGTATATTATAGCGCTAGGTCAGACCTACTTAAAATTTAAGCTATATAACTTATAGATCACATAACATATAGATTATATAACTTGCGGGTTATATAATTACTAGGCGACTCTTTAGCCTTCTAGGGCTATGCTAGCTTATAGTTAGACTTTTCCCTTCTTTGATATAGAATCTATTTAAGATAATATAATTAAAGAATATTAACCTTTACTTATTTACTATTTATAATACTATTCTATATTTATCTATCTATTCCCTAGAAATATAAATATATCATCTTAACTAACTATTATTACCCCTACTCTATTAATTAACTAATAAGAGTATAGCACCTAACTAAGGGTTAAGCTAACCAATCTATATACCTAACCAACCTAAACCTCATTAATACGCCCCCTCTACCTTATAATAATATATTAAATAAAACCTAACTAGCTAGTTATAGTTATAAGGCTATAATAGCGCCTATACTTAATATTAGAAGACTCCTGGAGCCTTATATCAAGGCCTTTAACGCTAGTATACTATACTACCTAATTATAATATATCTCTATATAAAGGCCTAAAGGTTTTTAACTTAAATAAGCCTATATCTAAGCAGCTTATTAAAAGCCTATTTATAGACCTTAATATAGAGGGATATAAGAGCCTAGCTTAGAGCGCTATTACTCAATTATAGAAGTTCCCTAACCTCCTCGTTATTAACTATAATTACTTAGATAAAGGTTAGAAAGTTACCCTTACCCTTAATAATATAATATAGTTATTCTAAAATAACCCTAACTTAACCCTTACTTAGATTTAAAACTAGGTTATAAAGAGAGCTATTTAAGGTATTAAGTCTTACGCTTTATATACTAGATATATTATTATAAGTAATAACCTTTAAACGCTTTAAAATACTACCCTCTACTTAAAGTATAAGAGTTAAGAGCTCTAGGAGCGTTTAAAAAATACTTATATTACTAGTAATAATGCTAAGTAGTCCGCTATACTTAAGCGCTACTAAGAAGAGTATAATTAGGCCTAATATAATATTACTACCATACCTAAGGAGCAGGATAAAGTAAGAGATATTGATAAAGCCTTATTTTAGCGTTTTAAATATAATATAACTACTACCCCCCCCTAGTAAACCCTCTTTCTAATAACTATAGCGCTATATTTTAGGTAATCCTTAACTAAATAATATACCTTAAGAGTTAGATCTACTCTAGCTTACCCTTATTAACTATTAGTAATAATAATACCTAGGCTATTAAAATACCTAAAGTCCCTATCTTTATAAATATAGAAAGTACTAATCCTAAGTACTTAAAGTTTAATACCTAGCTCTTTTATATTAAGATATACCTTAATAATAGAGAATATTATAGGAAGTCCTAACGCTTTAAATATATACTCTTATATTTTAAAGGAACTACTTATAATATCTTATTCCCTCTCCTCTTAAGGGACCTTCCTTATATTACTATAATAAAATAGCTTATTAAGGAGCTAAAAAGTATCTTTATCAACTTAGTTTGGTAGAGTAAGGCCTAGATAAAGCTTAATACCCTTACTATCTTATTTGAAAATATCTAGATTAAATAAGCTATTTTTACTAAACTTACTTATAAGGCTAAACACCTAGAGTCTTATTAGCGCTAGAAGTTCTATAAGAAGCTACCTACTTCCCTTTAGAACTAGTACTCTATCTATCATATAAATAACGCTCTTAACTTCTAGGATTATACTACTTAGGTTTATATTATAGCTTATATTATAGCGCTTTCTAATACCTACTTAAATAACTAAACTACTATATAAAGCTCTACCCTAGTAGCCTTTACTAAATCTTCTAGGGGAGGAAACCCCTATATATAAGCCTATACTAACTAGGGCTATATTCCTAAGGCTTTATATAAAAAGCTCTATAACTAGGGCGCTTATTTTATTCATAATAATACTAGCTATACCTCATAGGATTACCCTTATAATAAGGCTAGAGCTATTATAAGTATTACTAAACCTATTAAAGCTATTAATAATAACCTAGAGCTAGTAGAAAACTAGAGTCCCTAGTAAAGTTAAACTCCCTATTAGGCCTATTAGGGGAGGCTTAAAGAAATTAGTAATTAGTAATAATATCTATTAACTTATAATAACTAATTAGTAATAAACTACTAGAGAAACAGTTAGTTTTAGTTTATAATAGATATAGTATTTATCTTAAAGCTCTTCTTAATACTAGAGTAAATAATTATAGTTTTATAAATACTTATATAACCCCCTTACAAAGGGATTTCTACTATACATAATATAATAAATTATAGCACCCTATCCTAGGTGCTAGGTATAATAATAAGCTATTAGACGCTATAACTAAAGTACAAATAACTTATATATAAGTAGACTACTAAGAATTAAGATAGATAACCCTCCTCTAACCTAATATAGAGAGATATAACCTTATCCTTAGCTACTTATAGTTTAGTTATTAGAATATTAGCGTAGATATATAGTATTAGTATTTATACTAGCTAAGTAATACCCCTATAGCCTAAGACCTCCCCTAAATAAATATATAGGATATTAAGGACCTCCTTTAACCTATTAAAATTAATATAGAGTATTAACTTAATATAGAACGCTACTAAGCTATATTTAAAGCTAAGGAAAACGCGTAAAAGGCTAGAGAAAGGATAAAAGCCCTTATAAAGATCCTATAGCAAAGCTATATACCTAAGGACTTAGGATATAGTAATAACTTATAGAAAATAAATATAGCGTTAAAAGGAGTGCTAATAGCTAATTAGGCCTAGCCTATGCTATATAAGAAGCTTAAACCCCTTAGCCTTAAGGCCTAATAAGTAAAGGAAACCCTTAATATAGCGCTTATTAGCGCTATATGGTTTAAGAGGAACCTAAAGTATACTAATATTAAACTAGGCTTTATATTACTATATAAACCTAACCTGATAATTATTAATTAGTAAGAGGAAGAAGAAAAAGGTATAAGCCCGCTAGAGGTTAATTAAACTAAAAACGTATACCTAATTAATAAAAGGCTTCCCCTATACCTTTAGGATTAAAAGGATTACTTTAGTAAAACTACTAATAATATACTACCTCTCTACTACCCTTATAACTACTAAATTAAACTAGAGCTTAGCGTAAAAGCGGAGTTAACCTTCTACCCGCTATATAAGCAATTATTACTAGAACTCGATGCAACTTAATAATACCTCCTTAAAAACCTAAAGAAAGGCTTTATTACGCTAGGTAATGCTCTACTTATATCCCTAACGCTATTTATTTAAAAAGCTAATAACTACTTAAGGTTCTATATTAACTTCTAAAAGATAAATAGGTTTACTAAGAACAATTAATACTTACTACTCCTAATTAATAAGATACTAAGCTAAATTAGCCGAGCTAAGGTATTTATAAGAAATTGATATCTACTAGGCGTTTTATTAAATTTATATATACTCTAACTTAGGCCTCTAGCTACTATATAGTAATTTTACCCACTTAAGTATAATAGACCTTCTAACTCCGCGCCTCTTAATAATAGATAGCCTTCGGTTATGTGATTATAACTTTCCTAACTATAGCTATTTTTATACGTACCTATTAATAGCCTTACGATTTTTAACTTTATATTAATAATAACGTGGTTTTTAATTATTTAAGTATAGATATATTACGAAACTATTGACCTTTCTTCTCGCGTACTACCTATACTACTATATACTAGTTTTACTTATTTAAGTGCAATAGACCTTCTGACTCCGCGCCTCCTAATAATATATAGCCTTCGGTCACGTAATTATAACTTTCCTAACTATAGCTGCACTTATACGTACCTATTAATAGCCTTACGATCTTTAACTTTATTTTAATAGTAATATAGGGTTTAATTATTTAAGTATAGATATACTATTAAACTATGAACTTTTCCTCTTATATACTACCTATACTACTAATACTACCTCGATTACTACTTCGTTCGCTAGTTATTACTATCTTTATCCTCTTATTCGATCGGGTTAGCTAACACCTTCGTAGCTATACTATTATTAGCAACGCTCTCTCTATTAGTTAGTATAAGCTATACTTACTAACCCCTAAGGGGCCTAGGCTACCTCTACCTTAATAGTACGGAGGACCTGCTTAAAGAAGGGCTACTCTATAGGATATATAATAACCCGCCTAGCTTCTATTACTAAGTCCGCTTACTTAGCTATAATATAATAGTAAGTATCCCCTCTAGGGGTATTAATAAGAGCCCTCTTAAGGGCTATACTAATAATAGGCTCTCTATATATAATAGAGTAATTTAAAAAGGAGTAGGTTTTATTAATTATATTAATACTAAACTCTCTAATAAGCTCTTATATATTCTTAATATTAAAGGGTATACCTCGCGTAGGCTTAGCGTCTTTATATATAAGCTCTAGTAAAAATATAGTTAAGGAATAAGGATAAGGAAGAGGGAGAGGTATAAAGCCCTGCTTATAGTAGAGCTTCTTATACTTCTAGCTATAAGAACCTCTTAGGAAAGACCTCTTTAGTTAAGGAGTTACTTCTTATATAGTAGCGTTTACCTTACTAAAAGGTTAGCCTTTTAGGTAAAGGAGTTATCTTATATAGTAGCTTTTATAGTACCTTTAGCACCTTGCTAGAAGGTCGACCTTTTAGGTTAAGGAGTTATCTCATATAGTAGTATTTACCTTACTAGAAGGTTTAGTAAGGGCGTTTCTAGGCTATAAGAGCCTTAATAGCCCGTTTAGCTCTAATATAATTAGCCCTAGTATAGCGTATACCCGACTTTATATAGTAATATTTAGAGGGTTTGCTTGCGAGTAGTAGGAATATATAGGGTTCCTATATTATTTCCCTTAACTGGTAGAGGGTATAGGTTAAAATACTTATATAGTATTTCCTAAATTATACTTACGAACTAGGTGAGTTTGTTATAGTCTTTTTGCGAAGGGGCTACGGCGTAATTCCGAACTCAATCTACTCTAACTTAGAGGACTTTATAATATTCTATACCCGCTATAGCTCCTATAAGTATAAGGTTCTACCCTTTAAGCTCTATAATAACCTAGTAATATATTAATGGTATATAAATAACACGCTTATAGAATATATAGATAATTTCTATATAATATATCCTAGTTTATTTAGAGGACCCCCTCTAGTACAATGAGTATATTAAGAAGGCCCTTTACTAGCTATTTTAAGTAGGGCTTTAGGCTAGGATTAAGAGGTATAAATCTAATATAACTATAACGCGCTACCTTAGGATTATCATTATAACTAAAGGGATTAGCCCTAACTCTAAAAAGGTCTCTATAGGAAAAGGCTAGTAGCTACTAACTATAGTATATAGTATCTAGTCCTTCCTAGAATTCTATAACTTCTACTATCGATTTATTACAAATTATAGAAAGATCGCCTAACTACTGACTAGGCTTATAGCTAAGGAGGCCCGGTTTAGCTTTAATAATAACTATATAGTAGTATTTATAACGCTAAAGGAGGCCCTAATATTAGCCCCTATCCTATACTACTAGAAGCCGGAATTACCAACCCGAGTTAAGATAGACGCCTCTAAATCTATTTATACTACCGCCCTCTTCTAATAGCAACCTAATAATAATATATAGCACCCTATAGCTTATTTCCTAAAAGCTATATTACTAATAGAGATAAACTACCCGACTTACAACTATAAGATAATAGTAAATATTCTAATATTAGAAGAATAGAGGGCTGAACTCTCTATAATTACCCAGCGTTTTAAGGTTATTATAAACTACTAATTACTACTCTACTTTATAATTAAATAGCTTCTAAATATCTACTAAGCCTATTAATTATATATCTTAGCTGGCTTTAACTTCTATATCTAGTACTACCTAGGATATAAAAATATACTAGCTAATACCCTCCTATAGAAAAACGAGGATATATATATCTAATAAGCTATTTATAAGTCTAACTATGCCTAGGTATTATTACTACTTACCTACCTATCTCTAGATATAGCGAGCAAGCTATACTAACTACTTAAGACTACCCTAAACCGCCCTATAGTAGCTATTAGCACTCTAGAGCTAGAAGACGAGCTAAAAAGCTACCTCCTAGTTAAGTTTATCCACTACTTAAACTATAAGCTTAGTATACTATTACTTAAGCTACTTAAAATACTTATTACTACTAAAAAGGAAAACTAGAGGATATAGGAAGGATTCCTAATAATAGATAGAAAGCTTATAATACCTAAGGAAGAGGACCTATATATAAAGCTAATCTATAAGGTATATACCTAAAGGCTTATAGTATACCTAGGTCAAAATAGGATTATTAAGCTTTGAAAGGAGCGCTACTTCTAGCCCTAGTTAATTACTAATATTAAATAATATATTTATAATTACTATACATACTACTAGGCTTCGACGCTAAGAGATACGTCCCCGGATAAGTTTAAACCCCTACTAATACTAGACCAGCCCTAGGAATACGTTATAATAAACTTTATATTATATCTACTTAACTACTATAGATATAATAACGTATTTATAGTAATATACCGCTTATTAAAAAAGATAGTCTCCCTCCCCTATTATTAGACTATTATAGTATAGGACCTCGCTTAGTTATATTAAACCTATATCTTCTAATATAGAGGTTTCCATACTATAATTATATCTAATAGAGGCCCTTAATTTACCTCTACCTTCTAAAACGAGCTCTATAAAGTCCATAGTATAACTATATAGCTAAGTATAGTAAGTTAAAAAAAACTAATAGATAAACTAAGATTCTTGACTAATACCTAACTTAATACTTATACCTATAGATAAACTAGTTCTAGAATACCTAAAGCGAGATACTCCCCGCTATAAACTTCGCCCAAGTAGCACTACTAAATAAGGCTATAAGGCTTGTATTATTTAAGATTAAATAAGGATATCTACTGTAAATAAGTTTTGACTAGGATTAGTATATATAGAGGTTCTTAACTATAAAGGAAAAGATTAACTAGGGTAACGCTTAGTAGTTAGTATAAAACCTCTATAGCGCTTAGGATAATACTAAAGGGAATAAAGCTATAGCCTCATAATATTATACCCGCGCTACAAGTCGTTACTACAAACCTAATAACTTAGCTATAGGGGACTCTATTGATATATTAATAGAGGGATAGCGCTAAGGAAACCTTTTAAAGCTATTAGTACTATAGGATAGCTTATAGCTAATTAAAGCTACTAGCCCTAGGGGAATATAAGTACTAAACCTACTAAAAGAATATAACTATTACTTAGTATTCTATCTAAGTAAGCTCTAGAAGGCTACGAGGGACCCCCTTCTAGGCTAATTTAATAGTAGTAATAATACTACTAGTAATAACTATGCTAACTATAGTAGTAATAATACTACTAGTAATAAGTATGCTATTAGATATAGCGAGGGCTATATAAGTAACTACGAGGCTAAATGGAGCGACGGCTATGCTACTAATAGCCACGCTAATAACTATACCGATAGCTATAGTAATAGCTATTAAGCTCGGAATTACGCCGCAGCCCCTTCGCAAAAAGACTATAACAAATTCACCCAGTTCGCAGGTATAATTCGGGAAATACTATATAGGTATTTTGACCTATACCCTCTACTAGTTAAGGAAAATAATATAGGAACCCTATACGTTCCTACTACTTGCAAGCAAACCCTCTAAATATTACTGCATAGAGTCGGACGCGCGCTATACTAGGGCTAATTATATTAGAGCCGAACGGGCTACTAAGGCTCTCGTGGCCTGGAAAAGCTACTATACGAGATAACTCCTTAACTTAAAAGGTTAACCTTCGAGCAAGGTGCTAAAGGTGCTACGAAAGCTACTATATAAGATAACTCCTTAACCTAAAAGGTCGACCTTCTAGTAAGGTGCTATGAACGCTACTATACGAGAGGTAACTCCTTAACTAAAGAGGTCTTTCCTAAGAGGTTCTTATAGCTAGAAGCATAAGAAGCTCTGCGAGTAGGGCCTTATACCTCTCCCTCTTCCTTATCCCTTAACTATATTAGTACTAGACCCTATATATAAAAACGCTAAGCCTGCGCGAGGTA
>JAVHLU010001037.1:0-39429 GCA_036785755.1 Colletotrichum ledebouriae
CTAATATTAATACTAGCTATTCCCTTCTATATAATTACTATAGACTTTATTATTAGACTTCCTAAAATACCTTTATAGTATTTAGGCTACGAAGTAGAGAACTTCCTACTTCTTAATATAGTACTTATTATAACTAATAAGTTCTCTAAAGTAACTCTTCTTATCCTATACTACTTAATATATATTACTAAGATCTAAGGATACCTCCTTCTTTATAACCCCTAGTATAGTAACTAGGGAATACTAAAAGCTATTATATCTAATTATCACTAAAAGTTATTCTTAAAGTTCTAGACCGCACTATAGGCTAAATTATATACTAAATTGAGATTCTTAATAGTATATTATCTATAAACTAATAGTATTTTAGAATATAAAAATCAAACTATTAAACTAGCTATTTATTATTTTCTTAACCTTATTAATAATAACTAGGTAATATTACTACTAAGCCTTTAATATAACCTTAATAACGCCTACTCATAAGTTATTAGTTATTTATTAAACTAAATCCTATATAGTAAAAATACTAATAACGCGTTAAATATCTTAGGTAATACTAACCCTAAAATAAACTATGAAATCTTCTAGGAGGAAGCGAAAATTTTAATTATAATAGCCTAGCTATATATTAAGGAATAATATAATAAAAAATATTATTTTATTACTTTAAAGCTAGGCAACTAGGTATACCTTAAGATAGGATTAGGATATTATCTACTAGGATAACTAAACCTAAACTATAGCTACTAGTATATTCTATTTAAGGTCCTTAAACGCGTGAATAAGCTAGTATACCGCCTCAATATTCTACTTAATATAAATATTTACCTAGTTATATCTATCGTCTAACTTATACTAGCACTAGCCCCTAGTAGTAACCTATTTAACTATTAAGATAACTACTAAGACCTAGTTAATATTAAGGAAGATAATAATATTTATTAGCTTAAAGTATATAAGGATTTTAAGATTAAAAGTATTCTTAAGAAGTAAACCCTTATATAAGGAAAGGTATAATATCTAGTTAAATAGAAAGGTTACCTACTAATATATATTATTTAAATAGATAAAGACGCTATAAACGCGGATAAACTTATTGCTACGTTTAGAAATAAGGAATAAGAGATAGAATAGCTCTATAGATAAGTATAAGCTTAAAGACCTATCTAATAGGGCGTTAAACTAATATTAGAGCCTAGTAAAAGACTACTAAGGCGCTTAAGAGGAAGGCCTTATAAGAACCCTATAGAATAATATAATATATATTATAAATACGGAATATGCTACTTAAAGCGCCTTAAATAGATAAGTAGACTATAAAGAGTATTATAACTAAGGCCTTATAATTAAATAAAGACGTTTAGCACGCTTAGCGCGTCTAAGAACTTTACCCTAATAATAGCGATATTTATATCTATCCTATTAGTAAAGATAACTATGCTTATTATACCTTCCCTCTTAAACTCCTTCTATCCTTAGTATTATAAAAACCTTTATAAACGCAACCGCCCTCCTCGCTAGAAGGTTAATCCCTACTCTTATTTAACTAATAAGAAATATTAGCGCTTAAGTATATATATATAAAATAAATTTATATTACTAAGTAACCCTACTAGTTATTACTACTACCTTTACCTACTTAGTATTAAGCGTATTTTTCCCTCTATATATATATTTCGCTAAAGAGCGTTAACGCCTTTAACCCCGTTACTATACTATTATTATACTTATATATCTCCCTTTATTACTATTATCCTCGTCTAGATATTAAGGAATCGTACTAATACTCTACGTTATTATACGCTTAGCGCTACTAGAGTAACCTATATTATATATACCTAGGTATTACTTTATTATAAACGGATAACGCTCTAAATATAAAGACGCTAAGTATATTACCCTTAACTATATTCGCTACTACCTACCTAATATTAAGATCCCTTATAGTAAGCCTAGATATTATATTTATAACTAAGAAATCTTTAAGCGCGCCCTTAACTAAGAGACCTAATATTATAAAACTAGTTATAATATTTCTAATACCCTATTTACTATCTACCTAGGTACTAATACTTACTTAGTTACCTAATTACTATTTATAAACTAAATTAAGTTCTGCTACTAATTCCCTAATACTATTTTAAACCTCGAGTAGCTATCCCTCTATAACGTTATATAAAACTCCCTTAAATATAACCTATATTATACTACTAATATCGCTAGTATACCTATTTCTATTAATTCTAGAGAGGCCTTAAGTAGAGATAATAAACCTATTACTACTAAATATACTTAAGCTAATAAAACTATTAACGCTAAGTAGCCTAAACTATCCCTTAATACTAGCTAATCTAACTAAGCTCCTAGCTCTATTAAATATATTAAACCTTAACTATTAACTAATATTATTATAACTAGTACTAGATTAATACCTATTACTTAGAATAAGACTAATAAGATAGCTACTCCTAAGAAATAAGCTACTAATATTAATACCCCTAATGTAACGGATATTATTAAGGCTAATAAGGGAATATAAGCTTATAGTAAACGTATTAGCTATATCTCTAACTACTTAATAGATATAAGGAGACCTAGATCGCCCTAACTATAGCGCTCTCTAAGGGTTATATTACTAATACTAGCGCTATTACCCTTAACCTAGGCTAATTTATTAAGTTAGCTACTAATAGGTTTAAGTTTATTATAGTAACTATTCCCTAGGGACTAATATAAGAGAGCCTAGGCTTCCTTACCTTAGAATAATACCTTACTACTAGGTTATCTACTAAGTATATAGTATTACCTACTAGCCTAGAGGATCGCCCTAACATTAATCCTTCCTCTAATATTAGCCCTTTTAATACTATTAATACGCCTAGCTCTACTAAGAGGCCTAATACTACTACTAGTATTAAGAAGATTATTATTATAAACTAGTAATCCTATACTTACGTTACTAGCCTCTATTACCTTACCTATTCCTATGTGAAGTTCCTAACTGCTTAGGATGTAATTAATATATACCTTTAGTACCTCTATTTCTTTAATATAACTAACTTTATTATTACTTACTACGCTAAACGCCTTACCCTATATATACTTATCTAGGATAGCTTAATTATCCTTAGTCTATATATATATATACGCGCCCTTAACTTATTTATAACTAAATAAATTATAAGTAACCCGGAGTTTAGCGCTATATCGCTATTCTTTATTATTAAGTAGATATTATAATATAACTTTCCTAGTATATATACTAAGGATAACGCTTATATTAGTTAGGCTATAGTAAATAGTAACGACTCGAGCGCTATTTATACTCTCTTAGACCTTAATAACCCTAAGGCTATAGATATAGCTAACTGTGAATATAAATATACTACTAACCTTCGAGGCCTTTATACTAATATTACCTCCCTTACTACCTTAATTACTATAATTAAAGATAATAGCGTTACTAAGGTATACTCTAAGGTTAGCGATAAATCTTACTACTTATTATTAGAGTAATATAAGGATAATACCTAACTAGCTACTACTTATAATATTAGTATTAACTAACTCTTAGTTATAGCTAAAGAGATTATTAATAACGAGGATAAGGATTACTCTAACCTCTTAAAGATAGCTAATACTACGCCTAAGACTCCCTTAGCCTAAAGTAGGATATAATAAAATATATAGAATAAAAAGGAAGTAAGGTTATATATAGTTACTTATATATAATAGTATAGCTCTACTTACTAATATATTACTATAATAGGAGGTATAAATTAAATTTTATATTACATATCGCAGTTAACGCCTTTTTCTTCTTATATAAGTAATTAATACTAAACGCGCTTAGCGTAGTTATCCCGCTTAAGGGCGTCTAACGCATTTAAAACGTTAAATATACCTCAACGCGTTAACCCTTATAAAAGGGCTTATCGCCTTTAAGGAAAAAACCTTCGAAATTCATAGAATTTTCACCTATATTTTTCGCCTACTACGTGGACCGTATTCAGGCGCTTATAAAGATAAGCTTATCCCTATAGACCTAGTAGTAATACTATAGGGCTAGGCTAGAAGGAGACCTAGCTTAAGCTAACTTTATAGCGTTTATATACTAATAATATATTAATATAGAGCTTTAAGAGCGGAGGTATTATAAAAAGCTAGATATAATAAAATAGAAGGAGATATAGTCACTAATATAGTTCTTTATTAAATAGTTAGTAATATATTAGAACTTAGGTATAGTTAGTATAGAGGATAGTGAGGCTAAAGCTTATCTATTATACTTCTAACTAGCCCCCTTTTTATATAAGGAGCTTAAATATTAGAAGGTTAAAATACAGAGACTAAGGGATATAGCTATAGAAATAGAATACTTATAGGAGATATATTACTAATAGGGTAGCGAGACCCTATAGAGTAAAGGTAGGAAGTAATATATAGGCGAAGAGTATATACTAAGGGTCCCCCCTATAATAAGGGTAAGCTAAAGGGGGGGCTAGTAAAGCTCTAGCTATAGAATTACGCGAGGTTCTTAAAGCTTAATACCTTACTAACTAGTTAGTAGTATATTATAGGGATCTAATAGGGGCTAGCTTATGTTTAGCCTTAATATATAACTTATAATATCTAACCCCTCAATATACTTTAGCTATAAGAAGAAAGAGTATAGGAGGGTAGATAACCTAGATAAATAATAAAGCGCGAATAAAACGCTAGTAGAGTACTAAGTATTTACTAAGAAAGTAAGAGTTAATATAATCTAATTTATAAGGGAGGTTAAGGAACTTAACCTATTAGAAAATAAATAAGCTAGGGGATTATACTAATAACCCTTATATCTATATTAAAACTAGATACCTTCCTAAGGGGAGATATTATAAAGGGATAATTAATCGTTCTCTAGAATATTATTAAATAAGGAGTAGTAATAGATATAGATTCCTATTCCTAAGTTAATATTATTAGTAGTTAACTAGTAAAATCCCTATAACTATAACTTATAGTAGCGCGCGCCCCTATATTAGAGGGGTTTTATAGGTTCTCTATAATAAGCTAGAATATATACTAGTTAACCTTCTTCCTTATTAACTTAAGGGGATAACTAAGGAAGATATAGTAACTCTTTACTAAGGCTCCCTACCCTAAAGGAGTAGGGGACCTCTTCCTATTATAAAACTCTATAGGAAAGGAGGGTATTATAATCAATACCTAGATAAATACCTAGGGATATAAGCACCTTAGTATTACTAAGCTATTAGCGTTTATATAGGAGGTTATTAAAAATAGCTAGAGGGCTTATATTATATATATATTAGGGAATATTACCCCCTATAAGCTACTAATAGAGGCCCTAGGTAAAGAGGATACCTTAGAGGGTAAAGTAGAATTATTACTAGAGCTACTTAGCGAATAAGTAACGTTTAATAAGTAGTTAGTAAAGGAATACCTAGCCCTAGAGGGTATAGAATATACTATTAACTTAGTTAAAAAGAAGAAACCTCTATATAGGCTTATCTACCTACTAAATAAGTACTAGCTAGAGGAGCTTTACTAATATATTACTAATAACTAAGTAATAAGATAGATTTAACCCTTAATAAGTAAGGTAAGCGCTCCTATTGTCTTTATACTTAAGAAGGATAGATCCTTATACCTTTATATAGATTATTAAGGCTTTAGTAAGGTAATACTAAAGAACTAATATCTACTCCCCCTTATTAGTAAGCTATTAGATAGGCTTTAGGGAGTAAAATAGATCTTAAAGATTAACCTTTAAGATATATACTACTATATCTATATTAAGCTAGAGGACTACTAGAAGATAGCTTTTAGGACTTATTATAAGCATTTTAAATATATTATTATACTATTTAAACTTATAAATACCCTAGTAATATTCTAAGTATATATTTACTAAGCGCTCGCTGAGCTACTAGATACTTATTATATTACTTATATAAATAATATTATAATCTACTCTAAGATAAGAGAGTAGTATATAAAGGACTTTTATAAAGTACTCTATAGGCTTTGCTTATAGGTATTATATACTAAGCTTAGTAAGTAAAGGTTCTACTAATAATAAGTAGAGTTCCTAGGGTATATTATTATACCTAAAGGTATATTAATAAACTAAACCTACGTCCGAGCTATTATTAAATAGAAGCTACCTAAGATATATAGCGAGATCTAAGTCTTCCTAGGATTCTATAATTTCTATTATAAATTTATTATAAGCTATTTATATATTATAGCTCTTATAATATCCCTACTAAAAGGTAATAAGAATAATAAGAAAGGAAGCGAACTTTACTAGGTAGAAGAGGCCTAATAAGCCTTTAAATAGCTCTAAGCTACCTTCTACTTAGTAACTATTCTCTAATATTAAGACCTAACTTATAAAATAAAGGTTAGGATAGATACTTCTATAAAAGCTATATCTAGTATCTTATTATACTATATTAATAGCTAATAGTAACTAGTTACTTATTATTTATAAAAGCTTAGTAATACTAAGTAGTATTAGGGAGTAGGCTAATAGGAGCTTCTTATTATAGTTAAAAGCCTAGATTACTAGGCTTATTACTTTTAGGATATATTAAAAAGGTTTATAATCCTAATAGATTACTAGGCGCTAAAGGGAGTTATTAGCGCGTTAGTATAGGATCTTTAGGGAAGGCTTATTAGATAGGTATATAAACTCTTAGCGTTTAACTTTAACCTAGAGTATAGGTTAGGGGTTATAAACCTAGTAAATAAGCTATCTAGGAGGCTAGATTATATAGAGGGGGAGGTAAAATATAATAATATACTCCTAACCCTAGCGAGGAAGCTAGGGTTTATTAGTAACTTACTAATAGACCTCTAGATAAGTATTATTACTTTATAAAGTAATATAGAGACCTTAAAAGTATTTATTAACACTATAAGGGCTAGTATAAAATAATACCCCTTTTAGATAGATAGCTCTAGGGGTAGAGATACCTTAGTCTCTAGTTAGTATAGCACTCTATAGTATACTAATACTACTATAACTATAATAGCTATAATAACCTAACGCTAAAGAGTAAGGGAAGATATAGAGAACGCTTAGCAAGAGGTTATTAACCTAGAGGACTTACTCGGAGCTAGGGTTATTATAATAAAGTAGTATATCCCACGCTAAGTTATAAGGGAGCTTATAATAAACGAAATAGTATATAGTTAGTAACCCTCTAAAGCGATAGAAAGTCTTATCTATAGACTATAAGCTAATAACTTATACTACTAGACCTAATTAGAGAGGGTATATAGACTAGCTAGCGATTATAGGGGCTATATAATTAATAGCTATAGAACTTTATTCTATAAGGGAAGGTTAGAAATACCCTAGGAGAGGTCCTTAAGACTTAAAATCCTTTATTAATACTATAATAACCGCAGGGCGGGTTATATAAGAGTAAATAAAACTACTAAGTTAATCTTAAGGAAGTTCTATTAGCTAAACCTAGCTATAGACGTATATAATTACATTATAAGTTGCTATATATACTAAGGGATCCGCGTTCTAAGGCATAAGCCCTGTAGAAGGTTATACCTACTACCCCTACTAGCGCACCCGTTTTAGGAAATTAGTATAGACTTTATTACTAGACTACTACTAAGCTATTAGTATAAAAGCAGGGAGTACGACATAGTTCTTATTATTATATACTAAATAACTAAGTTTGCTATATTTATCCTAATAATAACGTAGCTAATAGCTACTAAGTTAGTACGGATTATTTATAAATAGGTTAAGTATTATTTTAGTACCCTAGAGGGTATTATTAGTAACTAAGATAAGCTCCTTACTAGCTAATCTTAAGAGGAATTTATAAGAGAGAGGGCTATTAAATACTACCTCTCTATTATATATTACCCCTAGACTAATAGGTAGTTTAAAAGGACGTACTAGATATTAGAAAAGTACCTATAAGTATATACTAGCGACTCGCTATAAGAATAGGCTACCTAGTTACCTAAGGCTAAGTTTATATATAATAATAATCGCTATAATACTACTAGCTACTTACTAGTAGAGGCCTTATATAGCTACTACCCGCGTTATATATAGAATATATAACCCTTATAAATAGGGTCGTAGTATAGGGTATAAGGAAGCGAATTAAATATATTTTAAGGCTTCGCAAGAGGGCCTAGGAATAGTAGTAGAAAGCTACTAAGGTATAAGCTAAGTATTATAACACGAGGTATAAGGAGTAGACCTATTATTAGAGATAAGTTATTAAGCTATTAATAAAGAACTTCTAGTTTAAGAATAAAAAGCTAGCGCCTAGGTTTATATAAGTAGCTATTATAGAACTAGTTAGTATATAAGTATATAGAGTTTATTTACTACTATAGTACTAAAGGATATATAATATATTCTTAGTTACCTTACTAGAGCTATAGGATAATTACTAAGTAAGTAGCGAGGGCTCGCTTATATACCTAGAGCTCGAGGATAAGCTAGAGGAAAAGGAGGTAAAAGAGATTATTATATAATAAGGTATTAGTAATAATATATAATACTTAGTTAAGTAAGTAGGATAGCTTATAGAATATAATATATAGGAGCTTATAGAGAGCTTAGCGAATACGTAAGAAGCTATTTATAAGTTTAATAGATAATATAAGAGAGCTTATAAGAAGTATAATAACTAGTTACTAAAATTACTATAATAGGTTAGTAATTATAAACTATAAGGTTATAGAATAGAACTTAAATTAGAAGTAAAACGTTAATTAAATTAAGTAGCGAATTATTACTAATATTATAGTAAAAAGGGGTATTAACCTATAAAAGGGGAAAAGAGCTAACTATCTAATTAGTTATTAATTTCTTAGGATAGCTATAAGGGCGACTACTATAACTACTATAACTACGAGTAATACTACTACGACTATTATAGTAACTAGTTGCTAAACTAGCGCTATTAGTATCCCTACTATTACTGCTTATAGGCTAACTACTAGCTAACTTACTACTAGCGCTACTACCTAACTCGCTACTAGAACTATTACTATTAGAGATAGTAATAATAACCTTAGCTCTCTTAGTCTTCTTTAACTCTTCGCCGCTACTTTAGCTATATTTAGTAGGGGTATTAAAATAAGAGGCGTAGGAAATAGGGCGAGTACTAGTAATAATAATAAAGTAGGAGGGGATATTATTAGTAGCATACTTAGCGACATTTTCATAAAGCTCCTTATAAAACCTAGGGAAAAAAGTAATATTATGCTTATAGGTATATATAGGGACTAGCTTTATTAAAGGGTTATTAAGTAGGCGATTGATCTTATTCTAGAGGTAATTAATAGGATTATTATTATAAATATATACTAGCTAAGTAGCGTTTAGACGCTAAAAAATATTAACGCTATTATAGAGGGTACTAACCTAAAAACTAGTAATTAGTAGGATATAATTAGCAAGGGAATAGTAAGTAATAGCCTATATAAACTAGGATATTAAGCATAAGGTACTTATAGATTAAAGCGAGCTCCTAGAGCTAAAGCTACTCTATATTATAGCTACTACTACTAATAATAGGATTGCAGATAAGCTTAGTAATACGCTTCTATACTATTAAATAGTTACTAAGTATAGCTAGAATATAATAATAATAAAAAGGGGTTAGGATACTATCGCGCTACTAGATCTAGATCTAGTAGAATATATTCTAGGTTATCTAGGCTATGCCCTAAAGCTCCTAAGGGACTTATAAAACGTTAATATATAGCGACTTATTAGTAAATTAGTAGAGACTTATAGTAGTATATTTCTTCTTATTAAGGTTATAATAGATATACTTCTATATATACTCGCTATATATATAATAAAAGTAGATAATATCTTAATATATTTTATAAAGATAGCTAAGGTAAGGATAGCTACTATTAGTATTACTAGTAAGATCGCTAGAAGGAATCTTAGGATTATAGAGGTATTTTATAAGAACTACGCCTATATATATAATATAAGATATCATAGAGAGCTATTAATAGGAGGCTAGAAAGGGATCTAAGTAAGATTAGAAGAGAAAAAAGGGAAAAGGAGAGAACTTAATAATTATAATAAAAGCTTATAAAATAGGTAATAAAATAGGAGAGGTAGCTAGACTAAAAAAGATTATAAAGAGGAGAAATTCTAACTAGGTTAGAGACCTTAAAAAGAAGACGCCCTTTTATATTTTAAGTCGCTAGATAATAGAGCTAAATAATTACTAGTTATATACTACTAAATAGTTATATACCTATTAGTAACTAATTAAAAAATAATAATAATAATTAAAATTTAAAAATACCTATAACGCGCTAGGAAAATAAAAATATATTATTCGCTATAACTACCTAGATCTAGTCTAGAGGGTAAGAGTAAATAATATTATAAAGGCATAGAGACGCCGCCCTATAGTTAGTAACGATATCTATAACGATATAGAGCTATATTACTCTACTAGTACGCCTTAGGGACTAAGGCTTTAGAGGGGGGCGGTAATTATAAGGAATAATAGTAGGTATAGGGTATAGAGCCACGCTATTAGTAAAACGTTAGCGAATTAGTAGTAAATATATGTACTCTTAAGAAAACTCTATAAGCTAGAGACTTAGAAGGTTAAGCTTTAGTTTAATATAACTACGTATACCTACGTTTTAGTATTCTAGCCCTTCCTAGTTTAGGCCTATAGCTATACTCTTATACTAAGAGATATAAGCTATCCTACGGGCGTTTATAACCTAGGTATAGGATAACTAGGGGCAGCTCCTACCTACTACCTAGCTAGCGCTCTATAATAAGGTTAGTAATATAACTAGGCTCTCGCCATTCCTCTTAGAGTATAGGTACTATACTAACCCTATACTTATAGTAAATAATATAGTAGAAGAAGCCCCCTCTAGGGATATAATAGCTACCCTCCTAGTAATAAGACTGCGGGAAGTAGTAAACCTTATCTAAGTAAGTATTATAGCTACTTAATAGTATAGCGAGGAGAATATAAACTATTATAGGATACCTATAGAGGAGTACTAGGTAGGTAATAAGGTTTAGCTTTTAATAGCTAATTTTAAAAATCCTAGGCTTAGTAAGAAGCTATTATAGTTATATTATAAATATATTATAATTAGAGTCCTAAGCTTATATATTATTAAGTTAGATATACCTAGTAATATCTACCCGAGGTTCTATATAGACCTCCTCTAGAGGGTACTAGAGGACCCCTTACTTATATAAATAAGGATAGACCCCTAGCTACTTCTAATTATAGCTAATAATAATAAATTCGAGTAGTATATAGAGGAGATATATATAGCGTAATAGAAGGTAGTTAGGTAAGAGCGGAGGTATAAGGTCCTAGTTAAGTAGGAGGGGTATATAAAGCCTACCTAGGAGCTTATAGAAGCTCGTATAGAGACTACTATAGTAAATAGGTATAAAGCCCTATATAGACTAGTTATAGATAATAATAGCAACCTAGCCTATACCTAGGGGGGGACTAGCTAGGAGGGGGGATAGTATTATAAGCTATACCTAGGTTAAGCCTACCTAGGCTTCTACCTAGGTTTACTACTTTAAGGAGCTACCTAAGGCCTACCTAGGGCCTACCTAGTTATTCCCTATAGACTAGTGAAATCTCTAATAGAGAGGAAAACTTCCCCTTTTCCTCTTTAGCTTAAATAAATAGTATTATAGCGACCTCTTGTTATATAAACTCGGGTCTAACCCCTTATACTCCTTAGCTATATATTTAAGGCTTAGAAGCTCTGCTTTAATTATTAATATTATAACTATAGCTTATTAAGTAGCCTTCTATTAAATTAGTTCTCCAAAGAGCGAGATTATATACCTTTAAGATAACTCCTATATCTCTTTATTATCTATAATTAAGGCCTTACTTATAATTAGTAATACCTATTTATCCCCTAAGTTATTAAAATATATTATAAGGTAATAAGTATAATATAAGTATTATAGAACTTAAATAGTAGTAGTATAATAATAAGGAAGAGGGTTTATTTAGAGTCTTAAGAATAGGGAGTATATAAAAGTAATATTAGGTTAAACTATAATAGTAACATAGAATTTAGAGCTAATTGTCTCTTAGAAAGTCTTTATGTCTAATAATATTATTACTATTTTACTCTTTAGGAGTAGTAGGTTTAAAAGGGGAGTTATTAGTACTTTTAAGTTAAGTAGATTAAAGTTCTTTATAACCTACTTGATATATTAGTTATAAGAAAAGTATATCTTTTATATAGCTTAGTTATAAATAACCCTAATTTTAAAATAATACTTAACTAAGCCCTATTATTTTAACTTATATACCTCTTTTAAGCTAGTAAACACTCTTTATACTACTTCTTTATAATCCTTATAAAATAAGATAAAGAAGTTATTTATATAAAAGATAAAAAGAACCTTCTTATTAGTTAACTAAAAGAGGTATAAGTCTTTGCTTATAGATATAAGGCTTAGGTGCTAAAGAGTTAAGGAGAACTCCTTATATTAGAGTAATAGCGTATCCCTTAGCCTATAGAGCGTATAGCATAGTTTAATATACTTTCTAAGCTACTTAAAGCTATCTAGTAATTTATAAATGGTAGGATCTTAATTTAGGTCCTAGGAGGCGTTTAGGAATATATTAATAATATTAAATTATTTAACTTTAAGGTTAAATTACATAGTAATTATTCTTACTACCTTAAAGGTTTAAGTAGTAAGGGTTATTATATAAGTCTATTTAAGGGGCGACTTCTCTTATTAATTACCTTAAATATAAATCCTTACCTTATATTAATTAAAGATATTACTCTTATTAAATTTATAAGTAAATACTTACTTTAAAGGGATTAGTCTCTTTATTATTATCTCTTAATTAATAATAATCTATCTCTATTTACTATAACTTACTTATCTTAACCTTAGCTACTTCTTTAAAGCGTGTTTAGAGCGCTTATAAGAGGTTTAAAACTTCTTTTTATAAGCGAGGTAGCTTAGTAAGGTTATTAATAGTAAAATATTTATAGATTATTATAGTTATATAAGCGGGCTTCGTGCTATAAATAGTAATATTAATATAGCTATAGAGTATATAATACCCTATACTAGCTTTTAAAAAGGCTTTCTACGAATTAGGTATAAAGGTCTTAAAGAAGCTAGATATTTACTCCTACTCTATATAATACTATAATAAAAACTAGGAACTAGAGCGGGGTTTACTCTCTATTATTCCTAATTATAAGTTATTAAGTAGTAGATTATATAATTATTAGCTTTAATAAGTTTAGATATAATCCTCCTAGTTATATACTTAGTTAGACCTCTATTTAATATTAGCCCTCTCCTTATTATCCTAGTATAGCTATAGTAATAGATTTAAGGGTCTCTTATTTAAAGGTTTATTCTTATTATATTTACTTACTTTAGAAATATCTTATAAAGTAGGGAGTAGTTTAATTATAATATAATCCTTAATCTATTCCCCTTTAGAATTAGCTTCCCTAATAGCTCTATCTATATAATCTATTTCTAATATATATATTATATCTACTACTTTATCTATTAGAGCTAAGCTTTTGTCTAGCTTTAGTATAACGTTAGGGGATAATAGCTACCCCCCCTTCTAACTTATCTATCCCTTTAGAAGTTTTGAAATTCTTCTATTTAGAGAGTTAGTTATAAAAATAACAGTTAGTATAGGTAACTACTTAGTTATAAGTATTAATATAGCTTTATCCTTATTTATAACGCCTAGGATCTAAAGCTTAAATTTAACCTATAATATAGGGTTTTTAATCTCTTTTATTATTTTATGGATAATATCTTCCAAAGTAGCCTCTTTTATCTTATTCTTTATATAGAAAGTCTATGTATTAAATATTATATTCTATATAGTGATAACTATTTATAATATAGGGATCTAGACCTTATATAAGTTATAGGTATTAAGAATATATCCTACTAAGTATCTAATACATCCCTATAGTACTACCTTTAGGTCTCTCTTATTAATTCCTCTCTCTTATTCCCTCTTAAGGGAGTATATATAATAGCTATAAGTATATATATATCTCTAGTAAGAGCAAAGCTTATAAGTTAGAGCTATTCTATTATTAGGTTACCACTAGTAAAAGTACTAGTAGAACTACTCCTCTTGAATTTATAGTAATAAATACTAGTTATAGTATTTAAGTAGGCTTATATTATATAATATTATTATAATCAGTACTATCTTAGCTTATAATTCTATAAGTAAGCTAGCTATAGTAAGTATTTTAATTATTTAAGTAATAACTTCCTAACTAGCTTATTCCCCTCTACTATTTAGTTCCTTTATATATAGAGGTGTTATTTTATCCTCTATTCTTTCTATATCTAATTCTTATATCCTATGTATCCTATAAGTAAGATTACTAATCTCTTAATATCTTATCTAATCTAAAAAATAGAAAGTCCCTTTTATTAAAATACTTATTACTTAAAGGTATATAGAGCGAGTATAATACTATTATAGGTCTTATTAATAGATAGAAAGGCGAAGGGCTAATTAATATATTTATCCTTAATAATAAGGAGCTATTAGCTCTAGTTAAAGCTTTTAAAATAGTTAAATAGATCCTATATCATCCTATAATAAGGGTATATTACTTTATTTTTTAATGTCTATCTTAAAATTACTTAATTAGTATATATAACACTACGTAGTATTAGTACTCTAAGTATATTAGGCCCTTAATCCTTACCCCCTAAGTAGTATATACTAGCTACTTAAGAGCCTCGGGGCTAAGATAGCTACTTTAGAGGTACTTAAGTATTATATTATCGCTCCTATCTAGTAGTATTATAAAAAAGGTATACTTATATGTTATAAGTATATAGTTTATATTATTAATAATAATATTAATGTTTTAGGGGATTTACTTAGGAATAAAGTATAAGGAATAAGGCTTATATTTAAAGAAATCGAGGTTCGCCTTTTTAATAGGTTTCTCAATTATAACGCTATTCTCATAAGTTCTAAAGTAAAGTATATAGTTATATCTTAAATATTAAATATCTATTTTCTAAAGTAATATTTTAAGTAATATTAATATAAAGGTTCTTTATATATCCTATATTATAGAGTATAAGGTTCTTTATATTTATATCTTTTGAGCTATTTAGAGCGTTCTTAATAATATATGTACCCTTTATGATAATTAGATATAATACTATTTTAAAATTAACTTACTTTCTATTATAATACCTAATTAAGGAGGGAATAAGGAGGGACTTACTATTTACTAGGTATATCTCTCTATAATTATCTAGGACTATTACCTTAGATAATATATAGGGTTCTAAGTAGGGATTTATAAAGATACTTAGATACTTTTTATTTAAGTTGACTATATCATCCCTAACCTTATTTAAGAGAGCTATATAGAAAGTAATTATTACTATATTAATAGGGTAGCTTAGGGCTATATTAGATTTCTTAAATAAACCTTTATTACCCCTCTTATTATTTTAGTACTTTTTATTCTTATAAGATATAGCATATAGCAAGCTCTTATAAGTACGTTTAATATAAAGATTAGTAAAATATAGGTTATTATTAAACTAGTTATAAATCTAAGCTCCTTATATATCTATTATTAGTATATAAGGGCTCTTCTAGTAATATCTAGTTAAAGTAGCTTCTAAGTAGTTATAATTAATATTTAGCTATTAATAGCTTAACTTATATAAGTACTACTTACTACTAGATAAGTTACTAGTCATAGGAATATCTAATAGGTTAGCCTTATTTATATAGCTAGTTAGTATTATAAAAGCCCTAGCGCTTTATCTTTATAACCTTAGGTAGAGTATATCCTTATATAAGAGGTCCTTAAATATATTAATATGTTAGCTTATATTAGAGATTAGTATCCCCGCTCGCTCCTATTTAAGTATATTTATAATCTCTATATTAGCTTAAATAAATATAAAATAATAACTTATTACTTAATAGGAAGTTTTTGAAATAAGGGTATTACTTACCTTAGGAAGCTTAAGCTAAGTAATATAGAGGTAAATACCCTAAAGCCTTTAATCTAGGTATTAGGATTAATATTCTTATTTATTTTCTCTAGGATCTAAGTATACTCCTCTCAAATAGTAATAAGGGTATTAGCCTCGCTTAGAGCATAGTAATATTTAAAATTAATAAGAAGTTCTATATATATAGGTATAATAGTATTATACGTAATAGTTTTTATAACTAGATAGTTAATTTATTTAAATTCTTAATCCTTGTAGGTTTACTTAGACTTCTATATAGCGAGTAAATAAAAGTGTTCTAGGTATTATTCCTATATACTTATAGTATTCTTATTAATTATAACTAGGGCGATTAGAGGTTAAAGAGGGTATAGTTTATTTATTATCTATATCCCAGAAGTAGCGTTAGGGGTAGCCTCTTTTAAAGCCTCCTAGTTAAATAGAGTAATATATTAATTATAAATACTCTTCTCTTATAGGTACTAGATATTTATATCCTAGTTTTATTTAGTAATATATATATTAAGAGTTAAAGTTTCTAACAAAGTCTTACTTATATATAAAAATCCCTTAGGGTTATTTAAGTTAATATATTTCTAGACTCTACTAGCTTAGGCCTTAGCTTAGATTATAATATACTAAGTAATGAAATCTTTATATATAGTTAAATAATATAATATTATTATAATATTAATATAAGATATTATAATTAAAGTAATTTAGAAATAGAAGGTTTAAAATAATAAAAAATAATATATTTTAAAGAAGAAAGAAGGAATAAGAGAGAGAAAGTTTTAATAAGTATTTTTAATAATAAAAGCTTAATTTAAAATAATAAGTTAGAGGTTTAATTAGAGCTAGGCTTATAACTATTAAGAAATATCTTATAGGGCTATATTTATAGTTACTAAAGAGCTTATTGTATTATAATAAGAGTAGTTGTAATATAGTTACTTATTACTATAGTTAGAGGAACGACCCCTAGAAAAAGGTTATTCTAGAGCTAACTTTAGTTATATGCTACGCTAGGAACGGGCGATGCTGAAGGCATCACGATAGGCCCTGACTTAGCTGCTGGGAGAAACCGCTTTCAATACTCGTGTGGGAAACTATCCTGGTGGAGGCAAAGTCAAAGTTGGCTACCACAGGACGCTATATAGATCACGGATAGCCAGAAAATTTGACCACGGTCCAGCAAGCTTCACTGGACACATAAATATCCTATTGCTTTAACTGACTGCTCTGCACACGTAGGGGGTTGACGCCAACAAAAGTGGGATTCATTATCTTAGTGAACGACAACCGGTTTTATGGTTGAGATAACTCGGGGAGGGAGCAGGAATCACTAGCTCAAATATGTAGTCATTTGTCTGGAGGCAGCCGATGGGATAGGCGAGGTGGAGAGACGGGATGTCTGGGGAGTCCGCAAAAACAATGAAACAGGTCTTCCCTAGCCCAGGTTTACTACATAATACCATCAAGAAGCTGGGAACCCTTTCGTTTACGACCAAATTACCCCTCCAACTCATGTTCTGGGTCCTTTCCGTGGAAAGCCCCTCTGACTTTGCTCCTAGCACACAATACATCATTACGTCTACTTTTCTCGGATCAAATCCAGCTTTGAGTCGTCGATTGCTCTACCGAGATCCTCCACTACGGAAACCCCTGTAACTAGGCGGTACCAATTTTAACAGAGACAGAAGAAGAATGACTTGGATGCACATCTGCGGACATGACATCAAATCAAATCTAATCAGACCAAGATAAGACGCCGGCCCCTTTTGCCTTGGGGATCTCCGGCGACTAAACAATAGCACCGCCAACATCAAATCAAATCAATCGGCGCTTTAGAATCAAATGGGCAAGTGCAATTACCCCATACACTATTCTACACTCGCCAGGGTCATACGTATTTTGCAGGCTCTTGAAGTATAAGTATGTGGCGTGCACCCCTAATCAGCTTCATCATTTGATAATTGTCTCAGTTCTCTCGGTTTCTGTGAGGTCATCACAAGAGGACGGAGGGCTTAACAACATTTCCTGCTTGGTGCCGGCAAGTAATGTCACCGCCGATTTAAAATCTGTGAGTCATCAGCGTGCTCTTGGTAAGGGTCGAGTGTTTTAATATTTCTCGGGACAGAAACAGCGTGCGCGATGCAGATTGGCAGTTGTAAAGCCTGGGAACGATGAAAAATAGACTTGGCCATGAGACTACAAGCTTTTGCTGGCAGGATGCTGACCACAGCAAAGTCAACGTGTGCTGTCTCCGTCCGTGAGAGTGGCATGACTGTTAGATGCACGCTGTGATAATCAGGGCATCAAAACCCCGCGTCGAATTCCACCGGTGCGTCAGCTTCAATAACCCCTTTGTTGCTGATGCTCATCGTCAGGTCACCGGCAAGTTGTCTTCGGGGCCCCTTATTCCCACAATCTCGGTGACTGAAACATTCGGACGGGCCCAAGTGCCGGCTTTCGGCACCGCCTAGCGCGGTGTTCGGGAACCGGCACCAATCCAAACCTTTTTCAGGCGAAGCTGGATGCGCCAGCCACAGCCGACAGATCGTGATCTACACCTCCGCAGGCATCTCAGAAGTTAGCGCATCAAGGGCGCCACTGTTATCAACCTTTGCTGTTTTCTATAACCCCGATAACAGTGGGACCCCTACCGCACTAACCTTTGAGATGCCTGTGCAGGTGTACGCTAGAACCGCAGGCCTGGCCCTCGTTTCCTCCTTTGTGCGCCATTTGATTCTGACTCAAAACAGCTCGACCCGACGCGATCTCGTGTCTGCAATGTGGTAGACCCACGCGAGATCGCGCTTTGCAGGCTGCAACTACCTTATTAGCATCTGCTGTCTGGCTGGGACCTGCATACAGTAACTGCTTTAGTCTAGACCAGGCTTCCAGATCTGCCTTTCTGGACTCACATCGAAAAGGATGCGCAGGTGATTCTCGTGAGTTTCGCACCTCCACACATCTGATCGTCTTGGTCTCCGGAAATGAAGGGAAAGACAAGCCTAACTCTCCCTCGGGACGAAGGCCAGACATGTCGGTTTGATGAATTGGACGACCGCAAGCACATGACATCCTCGAGAAACTGACGTGCCGTGGCGTGCGGCCCTATCCCAGGTAATTGTTGGCCTCAAGTGCCGGATGCCGAGAACACTATTCAGGGTCTGCAGCGGCATACCCAGAGTGGACGAAGAATAAACAATCTACCCGCATGCTCTTTGTTCCATCTTTGTAACGCAGCTAACCGCATCTAATTCAAACGTGCCGTTCCAAACCCCTAAAAAGGGTTTTCCGGCAAAGCCAGACTCCCATGATTGGATGGCCCGGCGTCGCCAGGGATAACATGGTTAGTCGGCTCCAAAGAGCAGGGCGCAAGAGCAAGGGACCAGGGGGGAAATAGTTGTCCAGCTGGCCCTGCTCATACTTCACAGAAAGTGTCTTAAAACCAGTGGCGGCCGAAGCTCTAAGCACAGATCCCGCTGGCTCAAGGTTGCGCCTGACGCCTGGCAACTTCGTGCCGCGGAAAGCCATTAACCTGTCGTGACGCTCGTAAAAACGTGCGAGGCGTTCTAATCGTTCCTTTCAAATTAGCGCCCACGCGCTCCAGGTGAACGCCGGCCGTCTGTGGTGTTTTATCTTCATCTCTACTTTCTCGTCAGCCTCCGCCCAATGTTGCTGGTTTATTATATACCTACATGGGGCCGCACCTAGAGACGTGAAAGTGATGAGCGACGCTAGTCCACGCCACGACAACCACCCAAACGTCTTGCACACCACGCCTTCGCAATGGCGCCTCTAGTTCAAGCCCTGCAGGGCAGAGGACTGCCAAAGATCGAGACAATTCAGAACGGACCCATCTCAAGTCTCGTGACATTTGGATCGTTGCTTCTTGTCTCCAGCGTTGTCGTGGTGATTTTGATCGCCAACATACTGGAAAGATGGCTCCTCCGCAAGGTTTACGGAGAGGTTTACATCATCCTGGAACGTCCTGAAAACGAGAAAAGAAGGCGATCATTCACCTACTATCACGTTGGCGTAATCGTCATGTTCGCGATTCTCTGCATCGGCACCTACCCCGTTATGCATTTCCTCATTGGCAATGCCGGCTTGGAAACTCCCATGGTTCACGGACACCGCCTTCGCGTCGGAGACATGCTTTTCACGATATCCCAGACGTACAGCGCGTACTACGTTTTCGAGCTCTGCTACCGCACCCAGTTTGCGAGCCCGCTGAGCATCGCCCACCACATCGGGCTCTTGGCCATCACCCAGACGGCTCTTTCCCTTTTCGGGAACTTCGTTCAGCATCCCGAGGCCACGATTGAATTCTACATGTGCATGGTCTGGGGTGGGTGGGATTCTGCGCCGTCCGGTGAACAAGGCCTTTGCTGACATGTGGCTCGCTGCAGGCGCTTTCGATGTTGTTGTCGAACTTCCCATCTACGTGTCCATGATCATCTGGAGAGCCAAGCGGAACAACCATCACTTGCTTTCATACATCGCCCTTGGTTGCTTTGTGTGGGCTCTACTGGGGGCTAGTCTCGAGACTTCAATAACCATATACCTTCTCCACCGCTCATGGGACCGCTGGGGCCGCGTCTGGAGGGTCATCACTCCTCTGGTTTTCTCTTTGTGGATCACAACGCAGCTTTACGGAGCTTCTCGGTTCTGTGCTATGGCTCGCTCTGAACAAAGGAAATCCAACAAGGACTCGAAGAATTCGGGCGTTGTCGAACCTATTTCAGAACTCCCGGGACCGGCCATCGAGACGACGACACCAGGTCAAGACGACGAATCAAAGAGCAAAGCGGTGTAAACATGGGATGAAGACGCCCCTTCATCGAGGATTCGATCTCTCGGTCCCGATAAAGACGGGCGTACGCGATATCTCTCCCCGCTGCAGAGGAGAACATCATGAGTATGCTGCAGAGGCACGAAGCCCCCAGCATGCAGCTTGGCCGAAGAGCGGCAGCCGTTCAGTCGCAGATCTGCTGCAGTGTGTGTACGTGGCAGGAACTAATGGATCGGAGATTCCGTTTTAGGAGATAACTA
The DNA here is from genome assembly GCA_036785755.1 of Colletotrichum ledebouriae. Taxonomy (NCBI): domain Eukaryota; kingdom Fungi; phylum Ascomycota; class Sordariomycetes; order Glomerellales; family Glomerellaceae; genus Colletotrichum; species Colletotrichum ledebouriae. The sequence goes on from JAVHLU010001037.1 coordinate 21,122, forward strand.
TTAAGGGCCTACCTTAGGTATATTTAGCCCTAGCTTAGTATTAGAGTAGAACTTAGAAGAACTAACCCTACTTAGATATAACTATATCTACCCTAATTAAGAGGCTTCTTCTAGCTCCTACTCTAAGGTATTATTAAAATCTACTAAGTTCTATATTTTATAGGTATTTAGGAGGCTAAAGATACTTATTATAATATTTTTAAGCTATTATAACTTAGTAATAAGTTATTATAAGTATTACTATAGCGTCATTTATATAGATTTTTAATAATATCCTATCCCTATATAACCTTATTTATTTACTCCCCCTTTATTAATAACTAATTATATAAGTATATAGGTTTTAATAGAAACTAGTACTAAGCTTAAACTATTATTATAAGACGTTTTATATTAAAACTAATAACTTTAGAGAGGTCTAATACTATTAGCTATCTAATTAATATCGAGGAAACTAATATTATAAATAACTAATATAAACTAACTACGCTATAGATTAGTATTTTAACTATAACTAACTCTTTTATAATAACTAGAGAATAGTCTAATATACCTATAAATAGATAACTATTCCTACCTTATGAATTTCTAGATACTTATAGGTAGTATTTAAATTTACTTATATAGCTATATTAGAGTTCTAAATAACTATTTAACCCTAATACTAGCGTAGATAGGCTAATAGTATAGCTAAAGGCTTACTATCTTAAGAATAGCTTAGCTAAAGTAGATTAACTAATAACTAAGAACCTAACTACTATATTATCTATAGCTCCTCCTGATAATAAGCGTTCTAATAAGATTACTAATATCGCTCTTCTTATATTAACTTATAGTATATTTAATAGTTCTATAGCTATATTAAGATAGCTAATATAATTAAAATAGGATTTCGAGAAGGTTAGATATAAACTTAGAAGACTTCCTATTTCTTAAGTCCTTAGAACAGTTAATATATAGTATAAAGGAGTAGTAGTAATATACCTTAATAATATCTTATATCTAGTTAATATTATTAAGAAAGCCTCTAATAATACTACTAATTATTCTAATTTAGCTATTATTAAGAGCTCCCTAAAGGAATAATTCCTATCCTAAGTAGTAGACCTAGAAACTAATAGTAATAATATTAATATAATAAAGTAGAAAGATAGTAAGGCTTTACTAGCTTATTATAACTAAGCCCTATCCCTTCTATATAAAGCTAGTTATAAGGATATAAGTAACTAAGTAACGCTCATAAGACCTAAGGAGACTATTCTAATTAGTATTATTTACTGATTTATATAAGGACTAAAGGATACTAACCTTTACTAGTAGGTATTAAGTATATTAGCTATAGCTTTAAGTAGCTTAAAATCTACTTACTATATTATTTAAGATACCTCTTAGATATTAGAAGAATAAGAAGCTACAGAATGATATAAAGCTAAATAACTCTATTCTTAGATCTAAGAGGACTTAGTAGCCTAATAAAACCCTAGCTAAGGTATAGACTAGATTTTAGCTTAATAGCTAGCTTATATATATTTAAATTACCTAATATAAGCTAACTATAGTAGTTATTATTCCATATATCTAGTTATAATAGTTCTATACTTATATATCCTACTTTATAACCCTCTAGTAGTTCCTACTTATAGATATAGTAGATATTAATTATACTTATATAGTAGGAATTATAAATAAAGCTATTAATAGCTACCTAATAGTAATTAATAATAAGGATATAATAATCCTAGACCCCCTCCGTACAACTTATATAATAACACTAACTACTCTTAAAACTAGTAATAACCCTACTAGCCCTAGAATTATAAAGCTTACTAGGGAGGATATAATATAGGAATTAACTTTAGCTAAAAGGATAATAATCTCCCTAAATTACTAGATTAGAAGAAGTCTACTAATTTATATATAAATAATTTTAAACTATTATAAGATAGGGAAGTCTACGATATTACTTATAGCAAGATTAGATATTAATATCCTAATAACTTAGAACTACCTCTAAAGCCTTTATTACTATAGGAGTAAGCTATTATAAAGGCTTTAATATTCGCTTATAACTATAGTTTTATAGGAGGTATTTAACTACTAAGGGGCGTTATAGATATTTATTCCGCGTAGTTATACTTCTTTTATAAGTTTAGTAGTAAAACTATACCTATTATAACCCTAAATAACTCTACTTATAACTTATAGGACTATATTAATATTATTATTAGAGGACGCTACTATACATTTATACTACTAGAAGATATAGTAGACCTAGTAACCCTATTAACTAACTAAGAGGAATCTTATATTTAAAAAGAGATTAAGTCTTTAGGTATTATAGATCTATTCAACTAAGTAGTATTAGTTCTAAGAATTATATATAATAAATCTCTAAAACTAGATAAGAGAGTATTAAAGATTAATATAAGAATAACTTAAGCTAGCTTATCTAATTCTTAGAAGAAATAGATAGAAATAATATTATAAAGCCTAGCTAGCTATATCTAATAAGTTATAAAAGTAACTAAACTAACTAAGGGGAAAGCTATATAATAAGCTAGAGTTATAAGAATTCCTAGATCTAATTTATAAGAGTATATTAGGATTAAAGATATTATAGACGCTAAGATAGAGGGCCCGAGTCCTATTAAGAAATAAAGGCTACCCTAACGAACCGGGTTAACTACTATAGTAGCTTATAAGAGCAGGCCCCCTATCAATATTTAATAATTAGCTATCAATATTTAGTTTAGGATTTTGCTAGTTAATTTAATATAACTTAGTCCTAAGTTTTTAAAGATATTATAATCTCTATCCTAGCAGGTAGTTATATATGAACTTAATTATATAAAGAGAAAAGAGAAGTTTCTTACTAATTCTAATATAGCTATTATAATAATAACTAAGAAGTCTAGTATTATAAAGATAACTAATAACCTATAAGTAAATATTTAACTATTCTTAAAGAACTATAAAGCAACCCGCCCGTTCTAGCTAAAATATATACTATGAATACCTACTACTTATCGCTACTTACTAATAAGAGCTATCTAAGCTAACTAAGGTTCTAAAATAAATATTATCTCCCCTAGACTTATTAAGGAATATAGTTTTATTTAATACCTACTCGCTAGTATTAGTTTTAAAGGATTAGGTATAGGAGCTGCTAGTAGTTCTATATATAATATAACCTACTTCGTAGCTATTAAGGTAATAACCTATAGTATTAAGTGCGAAATCTAGGCGTATATTTATCCGGGAGACTCTAATTAATCTATCTTATTACTATTAGGTATACCTTGGTTATATAATATATAAGTAATTATAAACCCTTAGGCTAGTAGAATATAGATTAGTAACGCCTACTATAAGGAACTAGTTATTTAGATCTTAAGCCCCTAAATATAAATATTAGTAGAGCAGAAGTTAATTCTCGCCCCTATAACTAATAATACTGACTTATTAGAATAAGACTAACTCCTAAATATTATAAAAGAGGTTAATTCTAATTCTAATAATTCTACTAATATTATCAACGTTTTAAGCAAAGCTAATTTAGATTTAGAAAACTAAGATATTAATACTAACCTAAGTAAGTTATTGAAATATAACTAACTAACTTAATATCCTTAACCTTATTAGATATAGAATATAGAGTAGGAAGTTTATTATTATTAGTTATCGAACTAGTAATAGATTTTAGACTCGGATTTATATATATATAGGATATTAACGCAGCTTAGTTAATATAATATACCCCTCGATTAATAAAGTCCTAGAGTATCTAAGAAGAAGTTTAATTATTTTAAGTATTAAGTTCTATAATTAAGAAGTTAGATATTAGTAATATATTACTATAACCTATTAAGGCTCCTCCTTAATACTCTACTAAGCCTGCGAAGATAGTATTCCTAGCTAAACGATATATTAAGTAACTTTAGATTAACTATATAACCCCTATAATAGAAGTTAATAAGTAATAGGATAAGGAGCTAATTTAATTAGGCTTAAATATACTAGGGGGTATAGTAAATAAGATTAAATAGGTAATTTTCACTTATTATAACCTATTCTCTAGTTTCCTAAATACCTTCCCTATTATAAACCTTTATAAATATATCCCTCGCTTAAATGAAGGGGTAAAACTATAGAACTTAAGTTAGGAAGTATTAGAACCTTATTAAGAAATACTAAAAAGACTAGTAAGTCTAAGAAGGATAAGATATAGGTTTATATAAATTAATAGTAATAGCTAATAGTATAGTATTAGAATAGGGTATATAACCTATTTTAATATAAAAGAATAATAATCCTTAGGGTAAATACTATTTTACTATTAATTAATGAAATATTAATAAGTAGATTCTAAGATTACTAATCCTATTACTTTACGAGATCTATAAGAACCTATTAGATCCTCGAATTAGGTCCTATTTATCTTAGGACTTAAAGCATACCTACTAATCTATCCCTATTTATCTAGAGTATAGATATATTTATATATTTAATTTATTAGAATACTTATAACTATAGCTAACCAGAATATAATAAGGCATAAAGGTATTAGCCTATTAAATAACTAAATTTAAGAGGATCTTCCTAGGTCCTATTCTAGACCTAAAGGCTAAACTATCCTTATTAGTTCTAATAAAAGCTAGTAAAATAGCCCCTATAGATATCTATTTTAATAATATTTTCATAAAGTTCTACTACTAGAATAATAAGTAGATATCTATAAGATAATACCTATTACCTTAGTTTATATAGGTATAAGTCTAACTATTAAGAAAGAAGATTAGCCTAGGAATAAGATTAGTTATTACTATAGGTTAGGTATATAAAGCTAGGGGCGCTATATTTATTAAGCCTAACTATATTACTAAGATCTAGGAATAGCTAGTACTTACTAACTGAACTAGCGTGAGGGTATTTATTATTATAATAAGGCCTTAGAGATAGTAAATAAAGAACTATAATAAGGTAGCTCGCCCTTTATATTAGGTAATTAGCACTATTCTATAGAAATAGGGATCCTTAGAAGCCCTATTATTCTAACTAATAAAAGAACTTATAGTAGGGGCTATTAGTTTATATAGCTTAGATATTAGCTAACTAGTATAGTTATATTTAGATATATTAAAGTACGCAGGGGGTTATATAATTATATAGAACTAATTGGCTAGGCAAATCCTAATCATATATAACCTATTTCTACTTATAAACACCTAATATAACTATAGAATATATAAGTGTAAGCTATTAGTAATTATAGAATTTTACTAATAATACTTCTATTTTCTTTAAACTAAGAAGCTATTGACTATCTATACTAACTATAAACCCCTTACCTAGTTCTTAATATTAGCCTATTATAATAGGATCTATACGCGCTAGGTATTAGAACTAAGGATATTAAATATTGAAATTAAAAATATCTCGGGCTAATAGAATATAGCTACTAATATATTATCTAGAATAATCTTCCTATCCTATAATTGTTATAATAATAACTTATAAGTATTTAGGTTTAAAATAGAAGATAGTTCCTAAGTATAGAAGGATAGAACTAGGGGGTATAAAGAACTACTAAAAGCTGCTTTAAAATATAAGCTAGATCGAGGATAATTAAATAAATTAGTAGAGTTATTACTTATATATCGCAGAGGAATAGGCACTAGAGAGGGGAAGTCGAATAACCATATTATAGCGCTAATAAAGCGCCTAGCGACTACTAAACAAGGATTATTAGAACTTGTCGTGAGACGCGGTTATTAGTCGGACGTTCGAGACGTAACCTTGGGGGGGGGGGGTCCTTCTATTTATTTATTAAGAGATTCAGCGTATAAAAGGAATTTTTCTTTTTAAGCTAATTAATCGAATTTATTCCTTCTATTATAACCTTTTTACTTCTCTTACCTTCCTGCCCGGTTTCTCCCCTTAAATATCCCTTACCTTTAGTATAATAATACTATATTAACGCTTAATATAGTAATTCGTTATAACGAATAAGATCCCTAACCTTCCTATATTTATTTTATTTCAAAGACGTTCTTATAATTAGTAGTTATAAATCTCTCAAATAAACTAAGGGTAATCCGACTATACCTAACAAATCCTACTGAAATATTAACGAGAACAAGCAATAACCCCTCCAGCGTATTTAACATTAACACCGATTTAAACGAGGAACCAGCTGAGAACATGCTAGAATAAGCTCGCGAGGCTATAAGGGTTATATTAATCTAATTAACTAACCTTAGTTATTCTAGAAAGATAGCGGAATGTATTTTTACTAAAGGTATAAAAATTGATCTTAAATCCTAGGTAGAGAAACCTATCTCTAAGACTACTATTAGTATCTCTAGTAACCTAAATTATTAAAGGATTGGGGGGTTAACCCCTATATAGTAGAGAACTAGTTAATAAGACTATATTATAGGTATTTATAGTATATATTATTGCTTTTAATAACTAATAGGACTACTTACTTAGGGGTTAAATAGATTTAAGAGATATACTAAGTATAATAACTATAATTATATATTACCTCTAAGAAGATATTACTATTACTAATTTAGCTATTAAAGGTATTTATCTTATAAAGCTCTATTATATTAGATACTAGAGTCTATATACTAGAACTAAAGGAATATTTATTTATTCTCTAGCCCCTAAGAAGGATATTATAAAGCTAAAGATAATAAACCCTAATTAGGTTCCTAAAGAAACTACTATAGTAATACTAGCTCTTCTTATTATTAATTCCCTCAACCTAACTATAATTAATAAGCCTAGTAGGGAGATTAATAGTAATAAGCTAACTGTACCTAGTAAGCCTAAAGGTAATAATAAACTATAATCTTAGTATAATCTAATTATTAGATAACTAGAAATAGCTTCTATGCCTATTATAATAATTAATAAGGAATAAGGTTTTATAAGGAACAATAGCGGGTGCAGGGTGCAGAGCCACGCTATTAGCAAAACGTTAGCAAATTAGTAGTAAATATATATACATATAAGAAAACTCTATAAGCTAGAGACTTAGAAGGTTAAGTAATAATTTAATATAACTATATATACCTATATTTTAGTATTCTAGCCCTTCCTAGTTTAGGCTTATAGCTATACTCTTATAACTCTATTATTTCTTCCTTAATTTAAGAAACTAGCGCTGGTTAGAATATTTAAACTAAACTAGTAATAATATACTAACGAATTAGTAATAGAGTTTAATAATAATAAACTCTAGGCTAGGTATATAGAATATAACTAATAAGGTCTTAGCTAATATAAGATAATCTACTTACTAAGCCCTAAGATATAAGGAATATAGCGTAGATACTATAATAAGGGGATAGATAACCCTAGCGATAGTATAATAGGAATGATAACCCTAAAAGGGCAGGCCTAGTCCCGGATAGTACTAAAGTAGGTAGACTAACCCTCGCTTAGTAAATAAATAATAAGTAGTAGCTAATAGGGCACCCCGCCTAAGACCCCCTAAGAAGCTAGTATCTTAATAGGACTATTATAGAGGTAGTACGAAAGCCTTATAGAGTAGATATATTTATAATCATAGTAATATAAGGAATAAACTATTACCCTACTATAGGAACTTACTAACCGCTTAGTAATAAGGTACTTATAGAGAGAATATAAGAAACCTCCTATATATAGCTATTATACTATAGGTAAGGACTTTACTATAGACTAGGTTAGTAACTAGATCTAAGCAGTTAAAGATAAATACTAACTACGCGCTATTAGTACGCTAGAGTAATAAATTTAATAGGTATCTATAAAGATAAGCTTATCCCTATAGGCCTAGTAGTAATACTATAGGGCTAGGCTAGAAGGAGACTTAGTTTAAGCTAACTTTATAGCGTTTATTTACTAATAATATATTAACCTAGAGCTTTAAGAGCGGAGGTATTATAAAAAGCTAGATATAATAAAGTAGAAAGAGATATAATTACTAATATAGTTTTTTACTAAATAGTTAGTAATATATTAGAACTTAAGTATAGTTAATATAGAAGATAGTAAGGCTAAGGCCTATATATTATACTTCTAACTAGCCCCTTTTTTATATAAGGAGCTTAAATATTAGAAAGTTAAAATATTAAAACTAAGGGATATAGGTATAGAAATAGAACGCTTATAAGAGATATATTACTAATAGGGTAGCGAGACCCTATAGAGCGAGAGTAAGAAGTAATATATAAGTAAAGAGTATATACTAAGGGTCCCCCTTATAATAAGGGCGAGCTAAAAGGGGGGCTAGTAAGGCTCTAGTTATAAGATTATATAAGGTTCCTAGAGCTTGATACCTTACTAACTAGTTAGTAGTATATTATAGGGATCTAATAGAAGCTAGCCTATATTTAGCCCTAGTATATAAACTATAATATCTAACTCCTTAGTATACTTGAGGTATAAGAAAAAAGGGTATAAGAGGGTAAACTACCTAGATAAATAATAAAATATAAGTAAAACGCTAGTAGGATACTAAGCGTTTATTAAGAAAGCGAGGGTTAATATAATCTAATCTACGAGGGAGGTTAAGGAACTTAACTTATTAGAAAATAAATAAGCTAGGGGATTATATTAATAACCCCTTACTAGTAACCCCTATACTTATATTAAAACTAGATACCTTCCTAAAGGGAGATATTATAAAAGGATAAGTAATTATTCTCTAGGCTGTTACTAAATAAGAAGTAGTAGTAGATATAGATTCCTATTCCTAAGTTAATATTATTAGTAGTTAATTAGTAAAATCCTTATAACTATAACTTATAATAGCGCGCGCCTAATTATTAAAGGCATTTAATAGGTCCTCTATAATAAGCTAGAATATATATTAGTTAACCTTTTTCCTTATTAACTTAAGGGGATAATTAAGGAAGATATAGTAACTCTTTACTAAAGCTCCCCGTTCTAAAGGAGTGGGGGACCTCCTCCTATTATAATACTCTATAGGAGAGGAGGGTATTATAATTAATACCTAGATAAATACCTAGGGATATAAGCGCCTTAGTATCGCTAAGCTATTAGTATTTATATAAGAAGTTATTAAAAATAGCTAGAGGGCCTATATTATAAATATATTAGGGAATATTACCCCTTATAAGCTACTAATAGAAGCCCTAAGTAAGGAGGATACTTTATAGGGCAAAATAGAATTACTACTAGAGCTACTTAGTATATAAGCGATATTTAATAAGTAATTAGTAAAGGAATACCTAGCCCTAGAAGGTATAGAATATACTATTAACTTAGTTAAAGGGAAGAAACCTCTATATAGGCCTATCTACCTACTAAATAAGTACTAGCTAGAGGAGCTCTACTACTATATTACTAATAACTAAGTAATAGGGCAGATTTAACCCTTAATAAGCGAGGTAAGCGCCCCTATTCTCTTTATACCTAAGAAGAATAGATCCTTACGCCTTTATATAGATTATTAAAGCCTTAATAAGGTAATACTAAAGAATTAATATCTACTCCCCCTTATTAGTAAGCTATTAGATAGGCTTTATAAAGTGAAATAGATCTTAAACATCGACCTTTAAGATATATATTATTATATCTATATTAAGCTAGAAGACTGCTAGAAAATAGCTTTTAGGACTTATTATAAGTACTTTAAGTATATTATTATACTATTTAAACTTATAAATACCCTAGTAATATTCTAAGTATATATTTACTAAGCGCTCGCTAAGCTACTAAATACCTATTATATTACTTATATAAATAATATTATAATCTACTCTAAGATAAGAGGGTAGTATATAAAGGACTTTTACGAAGTACTCTATAGGCTTTACTAGTAGGTATTATATACTAAGCTTAGTAAGTAAAGGTTCTACTAATAACGAGTAGAGTTCCTAGGGTATATTATTATACCTAAAGGTATATTAATAAACTAAATATACGTCCGAGCTATTATTAAATAGAAGCTACCTAAGATATATAGGGAGATCTAAGTCTTCCTAGGATTCTATAATTTCTACTATAAATTTATTATAAGCTATTTATATATTATAGCTCTTATAATATCCCTACTAAAAGGTAATAACAATAATAAGAAAGGAAGCGAATTTTACTAGGTAGAAGAGGCCTAATAAGCTTTTAAATAGCTCTAAGCTACCTTCTACTTAGTAACTATTCTCTAATATTAAGACCTAACTTATAAAATAAAGGTTAAGATAGATACTTCTATAAGAGCTATATCTAGTATCCTATTATAATATATTAATAGCTAATAGTAACTAGTTATTTATTATTTATAAAAGCTTAGTAATACTAAGTAGTATTAAGGAGTAGGCTAATAGGAGCTTCTCGCTATAATTAAGAGCCTAGACTAATAGGCTTACTACCTTTAGGGTATATTAAAGAAGTTCATAGTTCTAATAGATTACTAGGCGCTAAAGAGAGGTATTAGTATATTAGCGCGGGACCTTTAGGGAAAGCTTACTAAATAAGTATATAAACTCTTAGTATTTAACTTTAACTTAGAGTATAAGTTAGGGGTTATAAGTCTAGTAAATAGGCTACCTAGGAGGCTAGACTATATAGAGAGGGAGGTAAAATATAATAATATACTCCTAACCCTAGCGAGGAAGCTAGGGTTTATTAATAACCTACTAGTAGACCTCTAGATAAATATTACTACTTTATAAGGTAATATAGAGACCTTAAAAGTATTTATTAATATTATAAGGGCTAGTATAAAATAACGCCCCTTCTAGATAGATAGCTCTAGGGGTAGAGATACCTCGGTCTCTAGTTAGTATAGCGCTCTTTAGTATACTAATACTATTATAACTATAGTAGCTATAATAAGTTAATACGAAAGAGTAAGGGAAGATATAGAGAACGCTTAGCAAGAGGTTATTAACCTAGAGGACTTACTTAGAGCTAGGGTTACTATAGCGTAGTAATATATCTTATACTAAGTTATAAGGGAGCTTATAATAAGCAAAATAGTAAATAGTTAGTAACCCTCTAAAGTAATAGAAAGTCTTATCTATAGACTATAAGCTAATAACTTATACTACTAGACCTAATTAGAGAGGGTATATATACTAGCTAGTAATTATAGGGGTTATATAATTAATAGCTATAGAACCTTATTCTATAAGGGAAGGTTAGAGATACTATAGGAGAGGTCCCTAAGACTTAACATCCTTTATTAATACTATAATAACTATAGGGCGGGTTATATAGGGGTAAATAAGACTACTAAGTTAATCTCGAGGAAGTTCTATTAGCTAAACTTAGCTATAGATATATATAATTACGTTATAGGGTGCTATATATACTAAGGGATCTATATTCTAAGGTATAAGCCCAATAGAAAGTTATACCTACTACCCCTACTAGCGCACCTATTTTAAGAAATCAGTATAGACTTTATTACTAAACTACTACTAAGCTATTATTATAAAGGCGGGGAGTATAATATAGTTCTCGTTATTATATATTAGATAATTAAGTTTACTATACTTATTTTAATAATAAAGTAGCTAATAGCTACTAAGTTAGCGTAGATTATTTATAAATAAGTTAAGTGCTATTTTAATACCCTAGAGGGTATTATTAGTAACTAAGATAAGCTCCTTACTAGCTAATTTTAGGAGGGATTTATAAGAGAGAGGGCTATTAAGCGCTACCTCTCTACTATATATTACCCCTAGACTAATAGGTAGTTTAAAAGGATGTACTAGATATTAGAAAAGTACCTATAAATATATGCTAGCGACTTGCTATAAGTATAGGCTATCTAGTTACCTAAAGCTAAGTTTATATATTATAATAGTTATTATAACACTACTAGCTAGTTACTAATAGAGGCCTTATATAGCTACTACCTGCGTTATATCGAATATATAACCCCTGCGAATAGGGTTATAATATAGGGCGTAAGGGAGCGAATTAAATATATTTTAAGGCTTTATAAGAGGGCTTAGGAATAGTAGTAAAAGGCTACTAAGGCGTAAACTAAGTATTATAATATGAGGTATAAGGAATAGACCTACTATTAGGGGTAAGTTATTAAGCTATTAATAAAGAACTTCTAGTTTAAGAATAAAAAACTAGCGCTTAGGTTTATCTAAGTAGCTATTATAGAACTAGTTAGTATATAAGTATATAGAGTTTATTTACTATTATAATACTAAAGGATATATAATATATTCTTAGTTACCTTACTAGAGCTATAGGATAATTACTAAGTAAGTAATAAGGGCTTGCTTATATATCTAGAGCTTAAGGATAAGCTAGAGGAATAGGAGGTAAAAGAGATTATTATATAGTAAGGTATTAGTAATAATATATCGTACTTAGTTAAATAAACAGGATAGCTTATAGGATATAATATATAGGAGCCTATAGAGAACTTAGCAAATATATAAGAGGCTATTTATAAGTTTAATAAATAATATAAGAGGGCTTATAAGAAGTAGGATAACTAGTTACTAAAACTACTGAAATAGGTTAGTAATTATGAACCACGAGATTATAAAATAGAAGTTAAATTAGAAATAAAACGTAAATTAAATTAAGTAGCGAATCTTTACTAATATTATAGCAAAAAGGGGTATTATCCTATAAAAGGGGAAAAAGAGCTAACTATCTAATTAGTTATTAATTTCTTAGGATAGCTACGGGGGCGACTATTATAACTATTATAACTATAAGTAGCACTATTATAACTACTATAGCGACTAGTTACTAAACTAGCGCTATTAGTATCCCTACTATCGCTACTTATAAGCTAACTACTAGCTAACTCGCTACTAGCGCTACTACCTAACTCGCTACTAGAACTATTACTATTAGAGATAGTAATAATAACCTTAGCTCTCTTAGTCTTCTTTACTAACTCTTTACTACTACTTTAGCTATAGTTAGTAGGGGTATAGAGGTAAAAAGCGTAGGAGGTAGGGTAAGTACTAGTAATAGTAATAAAGTAAGAGGGGATATTATTAGTAGTATACTTAGCGAGATTTTCTTAAAGCTCTTTATAAAGCCTAGGAAAAAAGGTAATATTATACTTATAGGTATAGATAGGGACTAGCCTTATTAAAAGGTTATTAAGTAAGTAGTCGATCTCGTTATAGAGGTAGTTAATAGGACTATTATTATAAATATATAGTAGCTAGGCAGCGTTTAGATACTAAAGAATATTAATATTATTATAAAGTATACTAACCTAAAAACTAGTAGTTAGCGGGATATAATTAATAAGGCAATAGCAAGTAATAGCCTATATAGACTAGGACGTTAAGCGCGAGGTACTTATAGATTAAAATAAGCTCCTAGAGCTAAACCTATTCTATATTATAGCTATTACTACTAGTAATAGGATTATAAGTAAGCTTAGTAATACGCTTCTATACTACTAAGTAGTTACTAAGCGTAGCTAGAATATAATAATAATAAAGAGGGGTTAGAATATTATTACGCTACTAGGTCTAGATCTAGTAGAATATATTCTAAGTTATCTAAGCTATACCCTAAAGCTCCTAAGGGACTTATAAAACGTTAATATATAGCAACTTATTAGTAAGTTAGTAGAGACTTATAGTAGTATATTTCTTCTTATTAAAGTTATAATAGATATACTTCTACGCGTATCTACTATATATATAGTAAAAGTAGATAATATACTAATATATCTTATAAAGATAGCTAAGGTAAGGATAGCTACTATTAGGACTACTAATAAGATCGCTAGAAAGAATCTTAGGATTATTGATATATTTTATAAGAACTATACCTATATATATAATATAAGATATTAAAGAGAGCTATTAGTAAGGGGCTAGAAAAGGAGATAAGCGAGATTAAAAGGGAAAAAAGGAAAAAGGAGAAACCTCAATAATTGTAATAAAGGCTTATAAAATAAGCGCTAAAATAAGAGAGGTAGCTAGATTAAAAAAGATTATAAAGAGGAGAAATTCTAACTAAGTTAGAGACCTTAAAAAGAAGATTCCTTTTTATATTTTAAGTTACTAGGTAATAAGGCTTAATAATTACTAGTTATATACTACTAAATAGTTATATAACTATTAGTAACTAATTAAAAAATGATCATAATAATTAAAATTTAAAAATACTTATAATATACTAGGAAAATAAAAATACGTTATTTACTATAACTACCTAGATCTAGTATAGAGGGTAAGAGTAGATAATATAATAAAGGCGTAGAGACGCTACCCTATAGTTAGTAAGAATATCTATAACGACGTAGAGCTATATTACCCTATTAGTGTACCTTAGGGACTAAGGCTTCAGGGGGGGGGGTAATTATAAGGAATAATAGCAGGTATAGGGTATAGAGCCACGCTACTAGTAAAATATTAGCAAATTAGTAGTAAATATATATACCCTTAAGAAAACTCTATAAGCTAGAGACTTAGAAGGTTAAGTAATAGTTTAATATAACTACGCATACCTACGTTTTAGCATTCTAGCCCTTCCTAGTTTAGGCTTATAGCTATACTCTTATAGGTTTACTAACTAGTATATTAACGTCTCCTAGTCTAATATTAAAGCTTAGATCTAGATTTAGCTAGTTTAATTTCCCTATATATAATTAATCCTTTTAATTAGGAACTAATTTTATAAGCTAACTAATTATACTAAATTAGCTACCCCTCTGAATATCCTTACATAACTAGCTATACTTATTATATTATTTAATACTAAGGATTTAGTTATTCCTCTAAAGACTTTTCAATAACTTAATAAACCTATAGTAGGGAATAATAATACTAATATTACTAAACCTCTAAAAGCTATTAACTAAGTTAAGAACTATAGTTATTTAAATAAGAATAACGATTATACTACCCCTTTATTAGTATTTAAGTTAGTTAGAACTCTACTTAATAGTAACCTTAGTTTTAAGAAGGTTTCTATTAAATTTAAATTTTCTTACTATAGAGCTAACTATCCTTCGACTCTTAATAATGAGAATCTCCTTGACTAGCTTAAAGTTAACCTTAGAGTAAGAATAATAAGATTAATATAAAGTTTCTTATTTAAATCTATAAGTAGCTCTAATTATAATAGATCTATTATATCTATTACTAGATCTAAAGAGGGATATACTAACGAAGAGAAAGCTAAAATCTAATAAGAAACTAATAAAGTAATTAGATTAGCTCCTATTAAGTATTAAACTAGAATTAAACTTTATTAAATATAAGAACTTATACTAGAATACGGAATAAACTATATATTAGGAAAGCGCGAGTTTATTAAAACTTAGGTTAAACAACTTAAGGAGATTAAGGCTATAAGACCTATTTTATTATCATTAATATCTACTACCCTATATAAGTATAAGTTATCATCTAGTAATAGCTCTACTTTAGAGAGATTAAAGTTCTTATAATTAACTAAATTCCTATTATTATAACTTAAGGTAGAATAAGAATTAAAATAAATATAGAGTTTTATTATAAATTCATGATGATATTAAGATTAGGATTTAGAATAGCTTTAAGTAATTAATACTAGGTTATTTCTTTTTCTTATTAATACTATTAAGAGTAATAGATTTATAACTGAATATATATATATAATAGGAAACTAATAGATTAGAGGTTCTATTTTAGGAGATAACTATTAAGGGCCTATTTTAGGTATATTTAGCCCTAGCTTAGTATTAGAGCAGAACTTAGAAGAACTAACCCCGCTTAGATATAACTATATCCGCCCGAACTAAGAGGCTTCTTCTCAGTGCACGCCGCTACCCTATAGGCAGGGGCCATCACATGCGACCAGACGGTGGATGGCCCACGTTTCAGTTTTGAGCCGGAGTGTTCGGATGAGGCACAAGATATGACTCGATCCGAAGATCAGCACCACGTGCGGGTGCCTGGTTAAGGACCAGGAAGATGAGTTGGACAGTACATTGTGAGGCTGACGGGTGTCTCTGAATTGCGTAGGGAGAACAAACCCAGAAAGGCAGCCGTGAGATGTTCTGCTCCTGTCTCGAAACATGGGAATTTAGCCGAACATCCTAGAATGCGCAACATAGTATCGCTTCTATTGGGCGAAGCGAAGAGGCAACGTTCAAGTTTCTTTTCAACTTACACGGGAGGAGTTATTCCATTGCTTTGCATGACATCTTTGGCAATGTAGCGTAGCGAATGCATTCACATGTGTTTCGGCGTTAGGGATGTTGTTCTCCACCAAGGAAACCCTTAGTGTTAATAAAGTATTATTAAAGTAATGCCTATACACAGCTTCGAAGAACTTGCGAAGGCCGAAATCCCATTCGAGATCGGCTATCACTGAGCAGTGGTTGGTGGTTAGGAGATCAGCTGGTCGCCGGTCGTCACCACGAACAGCTGCATTCCCGTATCCGACGACATGGCGTTTTTAAAAATTTGTCCGCGCACACAAAATTGCAACAGACTCGCGGTCCTGCATTTTCATGTACGACAAACGTCTCTGCGTAATCAGGTCCTGCAGCTGTGCACACGTCGTACAAAGTCAGCCGAAGTCTGCCATTCTGATGTCAAGAGATGCCAAGACATGTCAAAATGCTGCCAAGGCCGCTGACAACACATGCCGTGTCGTTATAAGACTGAAAAAGCGTCTTTCTAGATCGTGGCGGAGTCTGCGGGCGGGAAGACCACGCAAACAAGCCTTTTCCTCGACCAGCTCAGCCTCCATGTATACCTACCCAGGGATTCTAAACGTTAGTGTGCAACTTCTGGCCCACAGCTCTCGCATTAAGTGCTATTAGGCTGAATATATAGAGTATATATTCCTTATAGAAGAATAAGCGAGGATTATATATCCTTAGCATAGGGTTTTCTAACTTAACATCTAGAATTCTTCCCTAGGTAGCTTCCCCTCTAATAGGCTGCGTGAGAAGACCTCTAAATATCTTACCTAGAACCGTTAGTATTGGACGGCGCTAACGTTTAGAATCCCTGGGTAGGTATACCGATGAGGACAAATGTCCCTGCGGCTTACACAGTACTAAGAGAACTTTTGTTAGCGTCGGTGACAAGGTCTACTAGTCACTATTCAAAGCTCGCGTCATTTCAATAGTGCCAGAGGTGGCCCGGGCCCGGTGCGGTGATCAAAGGAATCATGACATGAAGCAACGGCTGTGCCGTGATTTGATTTTGGCATTTGAATAATGTTTTTGTCGCCAGTGTCACGTGACAGAGGTACGTTTTTGGCATCGTATGGCGACGATGAAGTGCCCGCTAGTGCGGGGCCAGATCAGGGGTCAGATCCAAGCATAAAGAGATAGACGGCTTACACGCATCGATTTTATTTTAGTTTCAAACGAAGGTCACATCTGAGCTCGCTGGATGGTTTAGATTCCTAGGACCTTCGATTTAGAGGCGACGACGAAGGTATGTGTCTTCGCCACGTTGCAACACGTCTAGTACACAACTTCCATGAACTAGTTGGACTCACAACTCACATTTCAAGAGTACTCACTATGTAGAAGAAATTCAGAGAGCGCTACAGTTACTATATACCCGGCATCCAATTTCTTGCACTGCACTGTCCCCAACGGAAACGTAAGTTCAGCGCCAGGTGGTCATCCAACCAACCTTACCAGTTGCTTATCCAAATGAGCCATTGGCCTCTGTACCTTTCCAAATCGTTAAAAGTCCATGAAAACAAACAATAAAATTGCTGGTTCTGACAAGACCACCCAGTTCCTACTAAATAGTAGGCCTTCCTCGCATACAACATCTCATAGCGAGAAGACCACGAAAACCTCCTAAATACAGATGGGCTGAAACTTCAAAAGGATAAAAAGCCCATGATTCTTTGTCAGGGTTCAACAGAGAATAAAGGCCACAGATACCCAGATCCAAAAAGAAACTGAGTGCTGTCAATCGCTGACGGGAATTAAGCCCGACGTGGGGGTCGAACCCACAACCTTGAGATTAAGAGTCTCACGCTCTACCGATTGAGCTAGCCGGGCGATTGGAAGCACCTAGCTGAATTGTTGAAATCAAATGGCTTGGAGTTGAATATGTAGACCGGGTGTGGGTGGGTGGGTTAGTGGGTTAAGTTTTTAAAGAGATTTCATCCGGCCCCGCAACCAACTCAGTGTCGGGTCCACACATCGCACTAAGCGAGGTATGCATGGCTCGGATGTTCTAGGCAGGGTTGAAAACTAGTCTAGTATTAGTATAGTATAGGGTGGACTAATACTAGGCTAGTATAGTATAGGGTATACTAATACTAGGCTAGTTTAGTATAGAGTATACTAATACTAAACTAGTCTAGTATTAGTATAC